>JANHGN010020490.1:6047-26454 GCA_024605025.1 Megaceryle maxima | reverse complement strand
CTGGAGACATTCAAGGTGGGGCTTGACAGAGCTCTGAGCAACCTGCTCTAGTTGAGGATGTCCCTCCTCTCAGCAGGGGGGTTGGACTGGATGACCTCTAGAGGTCCCTTCCCACCCAAACATTTCTATGTTTCTAAATGGAAAGCCAGAAACACCTCCAGTATGAAACACCTACCAATCATGAGATTTCCAATTCCTTGTTTCATTCCCGCAAGGTTGCCAAATGGAGAACTGCTTTACAAGCAGAGATTCACACCTGAACTGATTACTGGACATCCTCAAAGAGCAAACAGTAAAACTTTCAAGGACACATAATTTGAACAATGGGCACCTCAATATAAATACATATATTGTGGGATAGAATATGAAGAAAATAAATGTTGCTTCTTTGAATTTACATATTTTCACAGCCTACTTTAAAATAACTGAATGGCAGTGTGTAACACCTGCTGTGGTAAGCACTGCTACACTGTTTTCAGGTTAATGTATGCAGTGGATGTAAACAGCAACAGTGAGATGAAGCTTGAGTATTTTTTGAACAGTGATGTTGTGTGCTCTCAGACAAACAAACTGTTTGGAGCAGAAGACAAATGACCAGTAGCAGCCACCCACCTTACACCTCTAGTATCACTGAGCTGTGCAACTCATTTTTCCACCAGACCTCATCTCATTGATAGGCTCATGACAGCAACTCCCACCCCAGAAGAGCTCTCCTTTTGCCTGGCTTGCTGGCAGAGTACTAGAGGATCCTGGGTTTGAGAAACTGGCTCTGGCAGTTGCAGCAACAGTTCCTCTTTGGAGGGCTTCAGTGGGATGTAAGCTGTGCTTGGCATGAGGGGGTTTCCCTGGCTTAGGTGAGGTGCTAAGTGAGGCTTGAGCTACAGAGAACATTATGCTCTGAGCACTGTTGGCAACTGCTTTGCACCATGATGGTGAGAGCTGCATATCTAATTTGGGCAGCAGCAAATTGATCATTTAAGACAGAAAGAGACTGGCACTACCAGCAGAGTGAAGGGATGCGTTCCTTCTGCAGCACGCATCGCTCAAGTGACTCATGACTCTTCTGTAGCTCACACTGGCATCCCTTGGTCTTTGTGACTGTGACTACGCATATTAAAGGTCAGGATGCAGGGTTTCTTCCCTATCACCTTTGAGTCAATATTGGCTAGAGTTTTGCTCTGAAGAACATGCTCTTCTCCTTCTCGCCCCAGTGTAGAAATTATGAAATAATCTAGTATATAAACCTCTCAGGGTAGTTTAATTCCCAGGTGCTCACTGCATGCATAATTATCATAGCCTGCCTGACTAATATCAGGGAGGCCTGATGCTTAGGCTCTTGCGTGCCTGAACCACATCCACATTCCTCCTGTGAGCCCACATTTCAGAACAGATTTCAATTAACTTCCATCAGATATTTAAGGTGGCCTAAGTCTTTTATTCTTTGTGTAGGTGTTTAAATTTCACTGCTGTACACTGAAGTACTTACTTCACTGCTAACTAGAACAGAGACTGGTTTGGGCATGTGCTTAAATATTCTTCTATTTAATGGTCTTATTTAAGTAGGACTTCCCATGACAGCAAAGCCCTGGTGTTAGCTGACCTGTGCGTGCAGATCGCCCATGCACACAAGTTCATGTGCCGCTCCCTGTGAGAGCACAGTCTCCTTAAATTCTCTTGATAATGTTTGTTTATTATTTTACATGGAGAAAAGCAAACCAATACAGATGGCCATGTGTACCATGGGCTGGAACACCATGCAGGTAAGGAATCCACTCCATGCACAGAGGTTGAAATAGGCTCCTCTATTTTAGCAGCTTGATAATGTTTTCATCTTTGGTACACTTCTGAGCTGCATCCAACTGAAAATAGTAACAATGTACCTGTGACCATTATGTAAAAGAGAGACTGCAGCCTCAGTTCAGCTTCCACTGAATGGTGAGCTGAAATTTGCAACCATGTTTCGTAACAGTACCTTTATTGTCAAACTTGCCAAAGAGGCCTGGGATGGGTGACCTTTGCAATTGAATGCCCAATAACTTTGACTTTAGAAATAGTCTTTCATAATTGTTGGCTTCACTCCCATTTTCTTCCCTGTCTCTTTTCCCATGCCATTTGTTGGAAGCAGAAAGCAATTGAAACTCCAAAGCTCAATGGAGATGATAAACATCTGGTGACCAGGATAGACATGGAGGCTGGGTAAAGATCCAGTGGTCTGTGTTCTCATGGCACTGAGGAGGAGTGGGGGATGCAGTGAAGGATGTTTATCCCATTCTCTCACATATCGCACAAGTTATCTCCTTCTTGCAGAAGTTATGAAGGAAGTCATCAATGTCTTGTGCCACTGCTAAGACTGACCACCAGGAGCAATGGTTTGACCATAGTCCCGCCCCCAAACTCTTCTCAGTAGTAGTGAACAAGGTATAAATGTTATCCCTATTTCAGACCTAATTTGTGGGATGAGTTTTAGACACCAGGTCATAGGGACAGATCAACAGGTTTGTTCTGTTCACCCTCCCCAGAAGGTGACATCTCCTTTTGGCGAGATTTGTGGTCTCAGCTATGCCAAGTGGTTTTCCCTGGGAGATTACAACTGTGATTATAATTGTGTGTTTTGGAGCTATCAAGTGATTCTGCAGCTTGGTGCATTTATTGCATTTATTACTCGCTATCTTAAAGAAATACATTGCAAATGTAAATAATACTATTCATGCACCCAACTTCTTGTGAATGCAACTGGCCCTACAGCAGACAGGCTGTTCATGCATCTGGTGTCAGACCTATAGCCACAAACACCAAATCGGCATAGGTATTAAGATAAGAGATCAGTCCAGCCGCCCCTAGCCCCTCTAATCTCTGAGGCCCGGATGGAACACAAGGGGATTCATCTCTTACCAAATTTATCTATCACTGCATGCAACAATGAACTTGATTGTGGGTGCACACCCTCTGTGTACACTGAACTTATTTTCAGTAACTTTAAATCCAAAACTATGTTTAAACAATGTAAACTATACTTAAAATTGTATATTTATTCCTGCACAGAATGATAACATAATTAGGACTATGGGTTTCTTCTGCATTTTACTATTAATATTGAATATAAAGTCCTAAAAATGACTGTCTTCATTTCATAAATGCATATTGAAAAAATGTCACTTCTTAAACATCTTTAGCTTTCAAATACAAGCTTCTTCCACTCCTGCTGAAAGAGACCCAAAGAAAGAATAAACCAGCTCAAATATTCAAACCTCATCAAAGCAATAAGAATTAAAAAAACAAGTAATACCTACTATTGATTTGCCAGGTTTTATTTCTAGCGAATTTCAAGTTGTCATGTTCTCAGGACTCTTTCTTTCAGATCTCAGGGCAAAAAGGTGATTACTTGCTGTTTCACCAAGGTAAGATACTAATAAAAATGCCAACTATCATGAGATAAATGACAAATCATAAGTCAGGAAAATTGCTCCAAAGCTTTATCAGGGAACTTGTGTTTTCTTCCAGGTCGGTTTTTGTGTGTCATTTTTTTGACATTGCCTGAAATTATTCCCTTACACCTCAGGAGTTTGGTGGAGAGACCTGACAATAGTCTGTATTATTGACGGTGTACTAAACACATTTGCAAACTTTGTATGAAGAGGCAGTTTATTTTCCTACAGTCTGAGAAAGGGGAGGAAAGGCAGGAAAGGAAGCTTCCCCCCCCCCCCCCTTTACCTATTTTCCACCCTGTCGTATGGGAATCTGTGCAAAGATCATCACTGAGCATTTTTTACAGTTTTCTGTAGATGTAAAAACAGTAATAGCAGAGACAGTAGCTGGGGAACAGTACCTACATGAAACTAAAATCCTGATATATATGAAATATACATATCCTACAGCTTCCCTATCTGAGTTTTAAATGGGCCACAGACTTCATTCATATCCTTACAAACCTGTTTTAACAGATCCTTTGTAGTGGTTAATGGACAAACAAACTATGAAGCTGTTTTTATATGTTGCTGAAGGGAATGGAAAATCTTTGACTGCCTTAGTCAGAAGTCAACATTGAAAAAAAATTAAGATAAAAAAAAAAAAGAAATGTATGTGGATAGAGTGGAAGATTACTCTGTTAGTTCCTGCTTCAGATTCAGCATTCAGTCCAATGTCCCATTATGGTGCTTTTTATTCTTTGTAATGGCTTTCTCCTTTCTAAAAGCATTGCTGGAGAAGTTTTAAGCCTGCTGAACAAAAAAACACACAATGATGATGACCTTTTTTTAAGAACTTAGTGAGGGAGGCTCTTTCATTCAAAAGACACGTTGTGGGTGTCTGTACCCAGAGTACACACAAAGTACAGGAAACAGGCTCCTTGGCTTGTGTGTTCTCCAGTTCTCCACAGCTCATTCATCCAAACTGCAATGGTCACAGCAAGACATAAAAGCTAAGCCAGCAGCCTGCGTCAGCCAGGTTCACAGAAGGATCTATCAGTAAGGACAACAGGAAGTTGTGCACTCAGGAGGCTCCAAGGCTTTGATAATGTGAACAGGGGTTATGCTGTAGAGGTGAAGACAGCAGGAGGAGGAATATTCAAAAAATTCACTAGTTCTATTACTGCAAATACCATTACCAATGGCGACTCTCTTGGACATTTCTTGCTCTGTGTGGTGCATTTTTGACCCTTGACCTGGGTGCAACTGGAGCCCTGATGCACTCTAATGAGCACTGCTTCCAAGAGTGGGGGGTGCCAGGCTCCCAAACAGGCAGCAACATCCTGCCTGCTCCTCTACCTCCTCTGTGTTGCATCAGAGTTCATCTGGCTTTCAATTTAGAGATTACAGACATATTCTTCCATCTAAGGCTCTGTACTGTGCTTACCCTATGTCTGCATGTCTGTGGGCCCAACTGTTGCTAAAGATCTCTGCAAGCCATACTTTTTCTTTAAGAAAATTAGATTTAAAAACCTTAAGGGCAGCTGCCCTGTGCAAGTCAAATTTTATAGTACCTTCCCCTGTTGTGCTGGCTGTCAGTGTTTGTGCATTTCCCCACAGTGTCCTTCATTCACAACCCTGAGATTCACTTTCATTTGTCTTGGGCACTTGATTTTCAGTTCTCTTTCCACCTTGTCCTCTTTCTTGATGCCACCTCCCTCAGCTACTGAAACACTTGTAATCCATTTGAAATGTGTTTGTCTTCTTTTTGCTTTTTCATGCTATTATTTTTCCTTTTTTTCTTTCCTGACTTCACATATTTAAGATTTTTTTTTCTTTTCTCAAATATCATAGTTTAAGCTGTTAAGAAAGGGGAAATTAAGAAGGGCTCAGTTAATCAAATTCTTAAGCATATTTGTGAAACTAAGTATTAGCCTGGGAACTCTCTCAGACAGGAATGGGGTGAAGCATTTTCTGGATTCAGGGAGTGTACTTTCAAACACTACCCTCATGCAATTTAAACTTTGTGGATTTATGAATGGATCAGTGGGCCTTCTCTTTCTGTCATCCTCCTCCCTTTCCCCCAAATTATTTTTCACTCTCTGTGGTATGGGAACACCTGTGACCTGTTTGGAACTATGTCACATTTTATTTGAATCATGTAATGTTAAAGTAGGAAATGTTATTTTATTTGAATAATTGTAATTCTGATCCTACAAATTCTATTTAGGCTAAGTATCTGCTTAAATTACTACACAGAAACCTCGACTCTTGTTTCTGTGCTTCCATAGTTCCAGCTTGGCACATACCCTCAGACAGTCATGGTAATTTTCTTTTTAAAAAACCCCAAACAATATGCCAAGAACAGCTGTAATTCTAGAATTACTACTTTATAATGCCAATGTAAGAAAATATTGTCCTGGGGTATTATGATAGCTGCTTTGACTAATAACTGTAGGGATCTGGAACAATTCACAGGTCCAGCCAGGCCCCAACCAGCAAACAGCATAATATAAAAGAGGATAAACTGGGTTTATAAGTCTTCTTGCAGCCATTCTTCACCTTCCTGGTCCTAGGCCCAGCAAAGAACTGCTAGCAATCCAAGACTTGACCCATTTCCCACCTCCCACTACACTCCTAATGTCACATATTGTGGAAGAGGCTGTGAGGATGGTGACAGTGCTGATGTGATGCTAATGAGTGAGGAGAGCCGCAGTGAGTCAGATTCAAGTCCATTTGTGTTAGTAGATGAGGATCAAGGAGCAGTTAGTAACATATAAACATAACGTATGCTACCTACAAGTTAGTGGTGGTTTTGGTTTTTTTGGTTTTGTTTGTTTGTTTGTTTGTTTTTGTTGTTGCTTGGGTTTTTTTGTTGTTGTTTTGTTTGTTTTGTTTTGGTTTTTTTTGGTTTTTTTGTTTGTTTGGGTTTTTTATGAAATACATATGTTTGCTGCATATATATAAAAATGCAGGATATGGTTTAGTCTCTAACTGCTATTCAAGACTGCTCTGTGGCAAATGAGTGATGCACACAAGATTATTATAATCTCCATAACATTTACTTAGTAAGCAGGCTCTTTCACTGTACCACAATTGGCTTCTGGACAGATAAGGGGGAGTTAGCATTGGCAATTTATACTTCATTGCTGTAAGCAGCTCAGGGATGCTGCTTTGCATAATAATTGTAATTAAAACACACTTTATTCTTTACTGTGTTGTTCTGCAAGCCATGGGCTTGAGTCTTTTTCAAATATACTGTCTCGTAAAGGTGCAGGAACTGAAGCAAGGAGTATTGCAACTTTCTGATTACTTGTAATTGTAGACTCTTTTGTTGTGGATCACAACTGTTGAGAAATGAACAGAGGAAAATGAGAAAGGAGCAAGCCTGCTATTTCATGATAGACTATGCCTAAGCCATTTTGCCATAGATTTTTTTTTTTTTTCTCTATGTTCCCTGTATTTCTCTACTGTAAAACAGCCTGGTAAAAAGCCGCAATACTGTAAAAATAGTAATTTTAAAATGAGACATCTTAACAATAGTAGTAGTTTCAATTGTATTAGATTTAACAGCCTGTAGTAGCCATGTTTCTGTAACTAGCATTGTTCCATCAGAGTGGCAGAGCTTTGGGCTTGGTCCTGACAGCTATGGGTAAATCCACATGCCTCTGCATACCAAAGCCTAGGCAGCAGTGAATCCGTGGCCTTATGTTAGGAATATATTTTATCTAGGAAATAGGTATATTTGTTCCTCGACTGGTCTCAGGTGAACTGTTAAGCTGTTTCCATTTCCCTGCATAATTTAACTCATTAGGCAAACGTGAGGCTGAGCCAAGAGTCAGGCCACTGACACCCACCGGCTGGGGGCGGGGGCACGACTCTTGTAGCCATCGCCACGCTACCGCCTCGCAGTGCCGCGCTGCGGCCAGGGGAGCCGCCCAGCTCAATTCCCGCGGCTCGGTGTCCAGCACGCCGCTTTCCACTTAGTAAGAGACGAGCAACTGCCCCATTGAGGAAAGCAAGGGCTGCCTTGTCTCCAGAAGCCCGCGGCTGTCGCTTTCGGCAGGACGCCTCCTGAGGCCGCGTCCCCGGTGCCAGGGCCTGCCCGGCAGCATGGACCGAGCTGCGGTGAGGGCTGGGATGCGGCGCTCGCGGACACAGGCTGCGCCTGCTCACGAGCTGGGCGCCGGCACCTGCTGTGCGCAGAGGGAACACGGGCTCCGGCTCCCCCACGGGGTCCAGCAGGGCGGCTACTGCAGGCCTCGGTCCCTACCGCGCGGCGCCGCGCGACCCTCACCAGGCCCTAGAAGCAGCAGTGGGCGTGGCGCATGCTGGCGACTGCGCTGACGTTAGTGGCGTCGGTAGGCGGAGAGAAGGGCTTCGCCCGCCCCTTCTCGGCATCGTCCACATGCCCTGCCCCCAGTAGGCAGCTTCGCTTTGGCCGCGAGCGCCAGCAGCAGCCTCCGGGTCTGCGCGCGCGCACGGGCGCTGGGGAAGGGGAGGAGGGGGAACCTCTGCGGGAGCCGTAGCCACGAGCGAGGCCCGCCCTTCCCCCATCTTCCCGCCCGCCCACTACCCACGCACGCACCCGCCGGGACCGTTGCCCCTGCGCGCGCCTCTCCCGCGCCGCCGCGGCAGCATGAGCGGCTCTCTGTGACCGTCGAACGCGCTGCGTCCCGCACCTCTACCCTTTCAACGCCGCCGGGCCGGGCCCCGTCGGATGCTCACGTTTCCCTTGTGCCGAGGATGCTGAAGATGAAGCTGCCCCTGAAGCAGACGAGCCACAAGGCGGCAGCGGTGGAAGAGGCGGCGGCAGCAGCCGCGGGGCTGGGGCTGAAGGAGTCTGGCGGTGCTCTGGACTGTCATCTCCAGCTGCAGCAGGTTCCCCGGGCGCCGGCCCGCGGGGGCGCCGCCGCGGGGAGGGGGTGCGTGCTGGAGAGACCGAGCCAGCTTCACGGCTTGGGGCCGGGGCCTGGTCCTGGCCCGCCGCCTTCCCGCGCCTCCCTCACCACTCCGGGCGGCGGCGGCCCTGGCGCAGCGGCGGCACGTACCGACAAGGAGACGGTGTACGAGTGGTTTGGGCTAGTGCTGGGCTCGGCGCAGCGGCTGGAGTTCATGGTGGGGCTGCTGGACCTGTGCAACCCCCTGGAGCTGCGGTTCCTGGGCTCCTGCCTGGAAGACTTGGCACGCAAGGACTACCACTGTCTCCGTGACTCGGAGGCGAAGGCCAACGGGCTTAGCGACCCCGGGCAGCTTGGCGACTTTCGCGACCCGGCCGTGCGCTCCAAACTCATCGTCTATCTGGCCCTGCTGGGCTCCGAGAACCGGGAGGCCGCCGGTCGCCTCCACCGCCTCCTGCCCCAGGTGGACTCCATCCTGCAAAGCTGCCCTTCGCGGCGGCCCCAGGCGAGCGCTGCCGAGGAGGAGGGGGCGGAGGAGGAGGACGTGGTGGTGGTAATGGACGGAGCTGGAGAAAATGGTCAGGCCAGTCTGCCCGCCGCTCAGGGCCTGGGCTTCAGCGCGCAGGAGGAGTTACTCCTGCTCTTCACCATGGCCTCGCTGCACCCGGCCTTTTCCTTCCACCAGCGTGTCACCCTACGAGAGCACCTGGAACGGCTGCGGAGGGCCTTAAGCAGGGACCAGGAAGAGGAGGGCTTCGGCTGCCACCAAGCCCAGGTAACGCCGCGTCCTGGTGTCTTCCGCAGCGCCATCTCATCAGGCGGTTTTCCTCCTCCTTCCTTCACCCCCTCCCTATTTTCTCGGAGCGGAGGGCCGCCGTTGGCCTTTCTCTGAAGCCCCCGTTGGGATGTGGCCACTCCCATCTTGCCTCGTTGCTCGTCTTGTCTCGTGTGTCGTACCCCCACCCCCTGGCAGGGTAGGCCTCAGCCTCCCCCACAGGCTGCTGCAGGGCGTAGAGTACTGCTACGGCTTGACTGGTTGCTTCATGCACGGTAGGCGAGTGGAGAAGTTGTATGATGTAGAAGTTCAAGCTACAGCTTGACTAAACTTATAAAAATAATAATGCTAGATAAAACCAATATGGCCTAAGAGCATTCTCCAGAGGCTTAAAATAATAGAATGCATTGAAGTTATTTTTATATGGAACCTGCTCTCCTCTGCCCTCAAAATGAGACTTGGGCTTGGACATGAGAAACATCAGGTGCAGCAGTCAGGGGTCAGCAGCTCAAAGGCTGATTCTCAGAAAAGCCATGTTCAGTAGAGGTGGCTGAAGATATTTGGGAAGGTGTGATAATCTTTCTACTAAAGCAGCAAATTAAAATGTCGTAACTGGAGCTTCAGAGAAAAGATGATTTTCTGGCTGACTGTCAGGAAATGGACAATCGTGTCTTGAAAGTAGACATGCCACTTGTTGCTAGAAAGTGGCTGTCAGTGGCAATGAAGACTTTTAAGTGAATGGCACTGAAGTGTTCTCTTGTGCAGCAGTTATGTTTAAACTAAGGTTTTCTCCTAGTGCCATTCATGGCTGCCCTTCTGATGAGCATTGGCTTTACAATTGCCACATATTTATGCAACCAAGCCATCATCTTGGAGCTCTGCGGTTGTTGGTCTATAGATGGCCTCTCATGCAGAGGGGAAGAAAGGGCTGGAAGACTGCTGTTAATAATGCTGTTGAGCTGAACACATCAGGTTTTCATGGGGTACTTAGCAGAAAAAAATATCAAACAGTAAGGGTTGAAGGTTTTGGATTTGGTTTCTTAAGTTTACTTACAGTGCCTTCCAGTTCAGCCATTCCTAGAAAACTGTTTTACACTGCCTACCATATGAAAGGAGTGGCTCCTTTTTCTCTTTGGTAAAGACAGGATATGCTTTTTAGGAGTACTTGGAGGAGGTGGGGATGAATTTCTAAGTCTTCAAATACGTGAAGTAAATGATTGTATCCTTTTAAGGCCAAAGCATTAGTGGGTAGATATTATGGTACTGAAATCATAATGAAATTGTAATGTAAGTCCAAAAAGTGTTTATTTTGGCACATTAACCTGCATCAAGTCTAGCTCTATCCCAAAATGAGTCCTGAAAGCCCATCGTTAGGGGGAGAAGATTGAGTTGCAGGAAGTGGTAAGACTGAATGCTGTTCTTGCTGGGTTTAAAGTGCTAATGACTGGAAACAATACTTCCTGCCTGAAACTGGCACATCAGTTGTAGCCACTCAGTGTCCCACTGAATGCATCCAGGAGACCAGGCTGTCATGAACTACTGGAATTTAAGTTGGTTTTATGCAGCATTCTGGCTTTGGCATAAAAGCAGCCTTCCAAGCTGTGGTTTTGTTTACTCGGAACACTGAGAGACCAGAGTCAGTTTGGCTGAACATATGCATCGCACATTCCCTAGTCCACACTGGACTGAAACAGCATCTCTTCTGTAGTTTGGTGGTGGTGTTTGTTTTTTGGTTTTTTTTTTTTTTCCTTTCCCTTTATTAATGGTGAGATTGTAAATACAGCAGAGCCTTTTCTGGGAAATAACGGATGACAGGGACCAGAGGGATCAGTGTGTTTCTCCTGAGTATTTTCAGTTCATGTTTACAGGGACATGGGACCCTCACAGATAGAACACTGGTGGAAATGGAGTTAGTAGCATCATTAATGTCTTCCTGGCAAAATGCAGCTATACTGTTAAATGGGACTTGATTTAAAATCCTGTCAGGTGTCCACAGGCTTTTTATTCTCCCCTAATATCTGAAATCTAAGTGCCTTCAGGGTTCTGCATTTGTGAACTAAAACGGTCCGTAAGGAGCTCTTAATTTTTCTTAGGCTGGCCTGGTTCAGAAGGACCGGACTGCTTCTTTGGCTCTAGCCTGCTCTGCGGCCACGCAGCCAGGAGCCCTGCAGCACAAGCAGCTTCACTTCCTGCCCTTGCGATGTTCGCAGCGGCCCTTCTTGCCCTCGGCTATGCCCCCCAGGGCCAGCTCGCTTGCCGCCTTGCTGCCGTGCCTCACGGCCGCACAGAAGTACTGGGAGCAGGCCTTTCTTGTCACGTTTTGCAATGGCCACACCTGGAAGAACGACTTGAACTTTCTCCACCCCTTTTAAATAGGGACAGCAAAGTTCTCCGAGAGCAGAAGAACCAATTATTAGGGATGGTTCACGCCAACGCGAAGAGCACCGTGACGGCCCGGTCTCTTGCCTTTCCCGGCCTGAGAAGGGCTGCGGGAAGGAGGTGACTTCTTGCTTTGTTTGCGGTGAGGACGGGTCGATCGTGCTTCTGCCCCCTCCTACCCGGGAGGACACAGCCTCTGTTTCCCTCCTCCTTTGTGCTGGTCGGGGCGAAAGGGCCAGCCCTCGGCGAGCCGCTCCGCAGGCAGGGATGCGGTGGCTAATGGTCACCGTTGCTTCCCGCCCCCATTCAAGATGGCGGCGGCGGAGCCTGCGCTCATGGTCACGTGCCCACAGGGCGGTTTCCTCCTCGTTCCGTCGGGGAGGGGAGGTGCCCTCCGTTGCATAACGGGAAGGGGCTCGGACTTACCGCACTGACGTAGCACGCGGCGATCCCGCCGCCTCTGGGGGTTGGAGAGGCCTCCGCTCCCGGCCGCTCCGGAGGACGGTGTGCTGGTGCGTGCCACCCGCTGCTGTGGACTTGCAGCCTCCCTACCCGGAGCACTAGGGAACACCCAGCCGCCTCCGAAGGGGAAACCGGGGAACCTAGGTCGCGGGAACACCCTGGGGTTTTGCGGGGAGGTTTTGCCGCGAGCACAGCCTGTCCTGAGAGGGGCTGTGGTGTGCCCAGTTTACTGAGAAAATAAACCACATGAGAAGTTTTGTGCTGAGAGGCTGCTAGGTCAGGTCTTCCTTTCCTTAACACTCCCCGGTTTTCTCAGCTCTTCTGAACCATCTGAAGATGGTAGGAGAGATGCTGTTCATGTGACCCGTGAAATCTGTACCTATGGCAGGCAACGATGGGAAATCAGCCTACAGCAGTGATGGAGTTCAGACCTGGAATTGAACCAGGCAATTTATTTCTCAAGGTTAGAATCTGAATTCCTTTGGACAAGGGCTGTGATACTGCATGTGGCATATCTAACAAAACAGCTTGGTTTGAGGTTTCAAGGAGTTTCAATAAATGTTACATTTAGCTGTAATGAGCAGTGGAACTTGAGAGGTTCGCCTGCAAAGAATTTGTGGGTGATTTACTAGAACATAAAGCAGTTTGCTTTTTTCCCCTTGATTGGCATAATGTTTTCTATAGGATCTGTGTCATCTGATAAGATAGAGCTGACATTACAGTTCCTTCTTTTTAGTCTCCTACTGTAATGATCCCTTAAAAACAGCATTTCTTAGTGATACATTTTAACAAGTTTAGCTGGAAAGTTGTAGGAGGTAGGACTGTTGGAGTGGGATGGGCAGAGGTAGGATTGCCTTATAATTGCATAAACTTTGTTTCTTTAAGGAAGCGTTCTGAATACTTTTTTTACTTAAGGTAGAACCACTAAAATGAAAGTGTAGTTTTGGAAAAAACGTCATTGGTACATTAAGTTGGGCAGAATGTGATCTTTGAATCTGAAGTTGAAGTATAAAAGTAAATCAGCGGCATTCACATCTGTAGTCCTAAACCAGACATTAATGTGTGAAGAATCTGCTGATACCACTGTATAAAGTAAAAGAATGCATAGCTTAATTCCTGTGTTGATTGTTTAATAAGTGCATCAATATCAAAGCTGTTGAACTTTATTGATTACCTTGCTCCATCCTGCCCAAGTTCTGTGATCAGAATGCTGAAATACCGAAGGAGGTCTGAATATGTGCTACCATAATAAATGTAGCTTGCATTAGACAATGAAACACTTAATCAGGCATACTTGACAGTAATAGAACTCAGGTTCTGTTGGAATAAGCAATCTCCTAAAGATAATGGTTTGTTGAATAGTATTATAATTAGCTGTCTGGAGGATTCTTTACAGAAAAAGTCTCTACTTACAAACAAAGGGAATGTTTCTATTTACAGACTATTTTTTTAGTAGGCTTCTATTTATAGGGTATTTAGTCTGAAAATTAGAAGAGTGCTTTTATAATTTATTTTCGCTGACTTGACAGCAGAACAAGGTAGTAGAACTTAATTTTACAATCTTAAAAACTCTGTAGAAACAATACAGACAATCCCATTTTGAAGCTGCATTGTATATTTCTTAGTGTCATAGAGTTGAGTATAAGGAAAAGTGTGTCTTCAGAGTCTGGTTTAAATAAGAGACAGAAAGATAGAAAAATGTCATTTTACTCTTTGCAAAGCTCTTTTAAATGGTGGTATGCTCCAGGAAAATACAAATGTTTTTACAAGTTTTGTATACTGACGTAAAAATTTTTCAACTCCCTCAGTGAACCTAACACCCTTGTCTCTGAACAAGAATTTCTCTGACTTCAAACAGGAGTTAAGGATTTCCACAAATACTTTTACAGATGTCTTCTGGAGAATCATGACTAGATAAATGAAAATGTTTAAAGTGAAAGACTTATGTGTAAATGTGCATGTTAATACTCCAGGGAATTGCAGAGTAAAAACTTTCATTGCTTTCAGTCATTTCAGTTGTTCAGTTCTAAATATGAAATGTTAGGTAGGACAAGACAAATACTCAACCTTGTCCAGTCTCTTTATATCAGGGTTAATTAGCTTCTTGCTGTTTTCCATGTCAGTTTCTTCCTACCTATTAAATGAGCACTGAGAACACTGAAAATGTATCCATGACTTCCTAATGCTTTCACTTTGATTAATGTTGTTAAGCTGTGGTCCAGTTTTCAGTGTTGTCCAATGCTGACTTATGGTAGATAGCAGGATCTCACTGGGCTTGGACTGCCAAGGACTCTCTGCTCTTTCTAAAGAGCTGCAGAAAAGGCTGCAGACAGCATTAGTAAGATTGCTTGTCTATGAAACCACTGAAGTCTGTAGGATTCTACTTGAATCTCTGTCACCTTATTTACTTGCCAGTGTCAGTGACTAGCCATAGCTGTCCTAGAGAAACTACAGTTGATTCTCCATTAACTGTAATACTAAATGTCTACTTTTCCTCCAGGACTTGATGAATTTCTGTAGTATTCTCCAAGTCAATGGGTTTATACTTCCAGAGACCGAAGTTTGCAGAGGACAAGCTCAGATACCTGGCTGAAAACGGCATTCCCTCCTGCGCTTGTTGCCTTTCCTTTAACTCTTAATCTTGTACTGTCTGTGAGAAGAAAGTAAAAGTACTTTTAATAGTGGAAGGAGATTTTATGCCTTGGGAGGTGTCTTAAGAGTGAGGTAAGAACATGCCAGATATTTTCTGCTATTCAGAAGTGCCAAACATGAAAGAATACTTCTAAACTATGCTGCTTAGACCTTTTGAGTTCGAGAATTGGACTTCTTGCTTACTAAACACACAATTATAACAGTACTGATATTATACAGAGTTGTTGGTTGAGCAACCAGCTAGCCATGTAGTAACATCTGAACTGTTCCATTGCTAGCTTTAGCCTCAAGGTCTCTGCTTTATCATGGGCTAGGTAGATTGGACTGAAAATGTCATTTAAGTCCAGTTAAAAGCTTAGATGCAGATGAAACTTAAGGAAGGAATCCAGTGTGTTAGTAGCAAACACAAGGTGTGGTTTTCCCCCAGCAATGTAAATCATTGCTGTAGCTAGCATGTCTGATACTTCAGGTGTAATTGCCACAGGCCTTGATAGCTCAAGTTGTTAATGCTGCCTAAGAGGTTGGTATCTACTTTGCGTCAAAATTGTCATGTTTTCACAGCGCGCTACAGGTCAGTCAATATGTGATTGCTGCAGCAGTCATATGGTGTGCTTTTCCTCCCTGAATCAGCTAATATTTTTTCAAAAGGTTTCTGTCTCTCTTGTAGTGTTTTGTTGCTGCCTCTTACAGGTGAGCTTTTAAAGTGTTTTCATTAAACAAATATGCCTTAAAGTAGTCTTGGGCAACTGTGCTCCACGCAGTCCAGCGTACTAGATGTAAGTTAATAGGGCAGTTGCACATTATCCACTTGAACCATATGTTCATCCAGTCAGGCTTTTCTTTCATATGGTATGGGATTTTATGTCTGGTCACAGAACCACAGAATGACTGAGATTGTCTGGGACCTCTGGAAGTCATCTTGTTCATGTCCCCCTGCTTAAGCAGGGCTACCTACAGCCAATTGCCTAGGACTATGTCCAGATGGCTTTTGGATATCTTCAAGCATGGAGACTGTACAACCTCTGTGGGCAACCTGTGCCAGTGCTTGATCACCCTCACAGTGGAAAAAAAAGTGTTTCCTGATGTTCAGAGAGAACTGCCTGTGGTTCAGTTTGTGGCCATTGCCTCTGGGCCTGGCACTGGGGACCACTGAGAAGAGCCTGGCTCCATTGTCTTTGCACCCTCTCTTCATATATATATATATGTATTTTTCTGCAAAGCTACTTTCTAGCTGGTTAAGTGCTAGCTTGTTTGGCACTTGTAGTTCTTCCTCCCTAGGTGCAGGACTTTGTATTTTCCCTTGCTGAACTTCATGAGGTTCCTGCAGTTCTCTGTGGAATAAGCGCTGTTATTCTGGATGTTGATTCTGTATGTGAAAAGATAAGTTGACAAGGAAGCATTTAAGTTGTTTGGCTGTGGCCAAAAGAGTTTATTTGCTAGATATTTGTGGTCTTAGAGTTTGAGGCCCATTCTCTTCTTACTCTTTTTAGGACAGCTCTGCATCTCAGATCAATGAGGTGGTACCATTGTGTAATGCAAAGCTTGCAAACTGAAGCATAACTTAGCAGCACTGTCAACTGAGCAGTTGTCTTCAGTCTTGATCTTGCATTTGACTAGCAGCTTGTCCAAGACAGTAGTGGATTTTTTTTTTATGGGAGACAATCTGATGCATCCACAGTTGTCAGCACTAAACAGATTTTGAAGCACTGCTGTGCTGTATGTTAGTTTGTGAATATTAAATGCATGTGCTGCTTTTTCATTTAAGTTTAAGATGGCATGAACTTTCTATCCCTATATCCAGGCAACAATGAGAATCATGTGATATGGTGCAGATGTAATTGCATGCAGTCTTAAGTAAGGCTTTCCCTTTGCTGCTGTGGTCACCAGGGTTCACCAGCACACAAGTACATGTTCAGTTTCAGCTGAACTGTTTTTTAATAAGATGTGATGTTGCTTGTGTGCTAACATGGCTACATAGCTATATGTCTGTGTATCACAGTTGTGAAGAAATAAGGGTGGTAGTTTATAAGGACTATTTTAACAAAATCCTGGGTTTAGTCTTGTAACTGGCTCCACATTTATTAGTGATTATTCTGACATCACTTAAATTTCTAAGGTACAGATGTTGTAATTGATAACTTGTGATCATGAGTTAGACCTTGATTCTTCCAAGATGCCTTGTTTCAGCTGGTTTTATGTGCTGGTTCTCACTTGTGCATGAATGAATGAGCTGTGCTCATTTACATCTGCAGAGTCTGCAAGGCTAAGTAGTGCTGTCCCTAAGAGCATGTTTACTGAAGTCTTGCAGAAAAATAAGCTTTAGTATTTGGGCATGTAGAACTAATCAAGCTGTCCAGCTGCTGTAAGCAGGTTTCCCTTGTAAATTCTCATCAGAGCTGATGCATGAATAATTCTTTTATGAAAGTGCAGTGCAAACATCAAAAGACTCATGTGCTTCATTATCACTTTGCTCATGATGGTTAGTAGGCTATCCAGTGACAGATTTCATTACATGTTGCCAAACCAATACCAACATAACACTTTTTGATCAGCCATCTGCGTTAAGACAGAGTCTGGACATCTGTCATGTGTAGACTAGCTAAGATTTGCTCAGCTCACATATGTTAGTTATAAAGTGCAACATCTCAACAGGATGGCTCTTCACTTCAGACATTTGATGTTTGTCTTTAGAGACCTGGGAAATATCCCAAGTGATAGGTGGGTTTTTTAATATGGTACTTGCTTCCAGCCATATGAAGAAAGATGTCTCGGATACAAAACTGGTCTAGATTGTGAGAGCAGACAAGTTTTTAGAGTGCTCTTTTAGCTTGTTTCACTTTCAAGGAGAAATCTTCTAGCCTGTCACAAAGATCGGTGCGATTAGCAGATTAATTATATGGCAGCTGGTTTTGGGCCACCCATGTTTCTTGCTTCACTGTACCTTAATCATTAACAGCAGTATAAGCTGCAGTGAATCCTTGGATGTGAAAGCCTTACACTGACAAAGGCTCGTGCAAGGATTAACGTTACACTTGTATGTGTTGTGTGAATACATTTTATTTACTGACAGAAAATTACTAGCACAATTAGTGTTAAACTGTATGGCCATCATCAGGAACACCTCAGCAGCATACCCTGTTTTATAGGACTTGTGTTTCTGGTGTGACTGGCACCAGGTAGCAACCTATGATGTCATCCTTAGTATTCACTAGCCCTCCACTCCAGGCTGCCTCAACTTTCCAGTTGCTTGTATACTAGAGTTGCCCACTCTGATAGTGTCACTTTTATTTTAGTTACTTGTGTTTGATGTAGGACTGTCAAAGTAGCTAACAGCAAATGTGAAGAATTGTAATGCAGCTTAAGATAGGATCTGGCACAGAATCAACCCTTGCAGGCTGTAAGATGAGCTGTAAGGTAAAACAATGACTGCCCTGGATTACCCTGCTGTCTATCTCCTGTGTTCCACTAGGTATTGTGAAATCAGAATTCACATAGTACATACTACTGGTTTAACTTTCTTGAATTATTTAAGTGAATAACTTAGGAACTTTTTTAACAGTTCTTATGATTTATAAAATCCTCAATATCTGGACTTGTTTGAACCATTTTCCCATTTAGAAGAAGCCTTCAAAGGTGGATGTAGCTCACCTGGTAGAACTATAAATGCTGTCATGGGTAGAAAAGTAACCATTCTAGAATAATTCTCTGCAAAAATATTTGAACACTGTTACAAAGTTTATATAAATATGCTAGGTGAGAAGTGATAGGAGGCATAGCAGCAATGTTTAATGCTTCTTTGACATAAGCTGAGTCCTAAATAAGTTGAATGTATTGTTAGGAGTTGTAGCAGTTGGTACCCACACTATAGATGACGTGAAGCTGGTTTAGCTTTAGCTGATAGATTTGTCAAACCTGAAGAGTTCATTGAAGAATTCACAAACTGCAGGGGGATTCCAGTGTTTTGGGTTTGGTCTTT
Organism: Megaceryle maxima; assembly: GCA_024605025.1. Taxonomy (NCBI): domain Eukaryota; kingdom Metazoa; phylum Chordata; class Aves; order Coraciiformes; family Cerylidae; genus Megaceryle; species Megaceryle maxima. Next base: position 7,905 of record JANHGN010020490.1, on the reverse strand, counting down.
TTTTTTTTTGTTTGGTTGGTTTTTTGTTACCTCTGTGCTTCCTCATTCTGATCTGCCTATTGTAACAGTCTTTAAAACTGTAATAGTTTTATAGAACCACTATTAAGTATGATAGATATTTATTTACCTTCTAGTTTTCATGCAGACCAGTTGATAAACATTTGTGGTGCATTTAATGTCCTTTATTCTTTCAAAAGCTTTGCTGAGAAACCTACCCTCTGTTTTGGTTTCCACTGCTTAATAAAAACCAGTATTTGATTTGTGGTATTAAACAGAGAATCACCTCTCTCCCCCTCTGCGCTGCTGCTACAATCAATATGGTATTTTCATATTGATGGTGTTTAGATACTTGCTTAACTCATGATATACTACTACTTGTTACAGATAAATAGAGGTGACTCAAAATAGATTACTCCAGAAACTCTAGTAGTTTCCAAAATTTTCCACTTGTTTGTTGGTGTATCTTTTCAAGGCAATGTGCTGTTTCTTTGAAACATGGAATTACAGTGATTAACTGGCAAAAACAGTTGCATCTGAAGTCACTGGATGTTTTAAAACATTTCTGAATTTTTGCTTTGTCAGTCTTGTTTTTTTTTTAACAAGACCTGGTAATTGATGAACATGTAAATTGATACATTAATGTTTTATCTTAATTTTGGAAAAATTGCAGTCTTTCATTACCCCAGAGAAACTACTTCAAGTCCATGCTCATGTAATACTTCTCTAATTTATCATTGTTAACTTAGTTTGTTCTTTCTTTTTCTTACTTAAGTTACCTGTTTTATGTGATTTCCTGTTCTGTCCCTCCTTACGCACTACATTAAACCAGTAGTATTTATTGACATATAATTTTAAAGTCTTCATCTAAATGTAAGGGGAGATGAGCTTTTAGTCTGTCCTTTCCTTATGGAAGAGAGTGCCTTGGTGGCAACTGTTTGTGTTCTGAATGTTTAGTTAATAAGAGGTGCATGAATTTAGCTGTTCTGCTCAGTTATCAAGAGGTGTCAGGCTGAAGATAGAGGGCATAAATATAATTGAGGAGAATATGTTTAGACTGTACTAAGTGGTTGAATTAATAGGTTAATAATTGAAAGAGCTTACTCTAACAGTAAATTAGCACTGAAGTTCTGAGCTCATGATCTTGAATTGTCCAGCTTGATAGACCCTAAAGGCACCTTGTTCTAATTTTAAAATAAGGTCATTGAAACTTTGAAAGTTAGAGCTGACTTTTAATAAATAACAAACTGAAATGGTTAATGACCACTTTTTTTTTTTGCCACTGTCAAGAACTTCAGGGTTATATCCCGTAGAATACCAAATAAGGAACTTTTTTGGTTTGTAATTTCTGCTATTTAGAACAACCTGTGATAATATGCATTCTAAGACATTTCCTTTTTTCCCCTTCTTATTTTAGAATGATTTTGCCCATAGTGATTGCATGTCAAGTAATGAGACCAGTTTGCTAGAACGAACCGCAGCACCTCATGAGGGAGTACCAATGGCTTCCCATAGATCTCAGCGAGAAGGTATGTTATCTAAGGTTTCTTTTGATGAACACTTAAAAGTGGTTTTTGTTGAATGCTAAACTCTGCCTGGAGTTGTAGAAATCCTGCATCTGTGTTGCTGTTCATCTGAATGAGAAACTGTGAGGATTGGTAAGTATAACAGCTTCTCTGCTGCCTACTTGCCATTTTATTATAACAAATTGTCATTCTTCTTTGCTGCTAACTACTCGTGTCTGAAGGCATGAAAATTGATTGCAGAGGGGCTTCCACCTGAAAAGAAGAGGTGAAATTTGGGAGAAAATAAGAAAATTTAATATAATTGTATTAACAGTTTTGTAGTGGTGTTTTTTTGG
>JANHGN010020488.1:0-48108 GCA_024605025.1 Megaceryle maxima | reverse complement strand
AGAGAAAAAAAAAAACCAAACAAACAAAACACACAAAAAACACCCAAAAAAACCACCAAAACAAAACAAAACCAAAAAAAACCCACAAAAACCAAACAAACAAACCACAAACACAACAACCAGTTAGCTTGCGTGCACTCTCTTCCTACAAATACATACTTTGTCTCTATTAATAAAACTTTTCCCCATCTTTGCCAATGTTGTGGGTTCTTCAGAATTCTCAGTCATATTTCACAGGTGTATTTTAGATGCGGGGGCACGGAGAACATTAACTATATTGATGATATACACCAGGTGCCATTAAGTGACACGTGGATAGGAGCAACACCACCAGCCAGCAGCTCAGACACAAAACTGGTGTGTCATGACGTGAAGTGCTGTATAAAGCAGCACACAGTGTCACGTGAAGTAATGGGACAGGGGTATTTTTAAAAGCCACACTGAGCAGGAAACTTTTCACTCCAAATTTCTCCCGACAGTTGTTGACTGCACGTAATTTACAGAAGTGTATTAATCAGATCAAATGAATAATAATAATGAAAGCACTGCTGAAACATGGGTCTTCTCCAGCTCTTCAGGTATTTTTTGTTACTCCCTTTTGTCAGGCTCATATAATTGAAGAGTCTGTTCAAAAAAACCATGACAAAGGCTCTCAATATTATTCTCTTTTTCATCATTAAACCTTGTAGCTAGCTTCCTTGCTATTAAGGACTACATGGCAACACAAAGGAGAGTACCATTAAGGAGACTGTTTAAATTCCAGCCTACTGTGAGATTAATAAACCACGGAAGTCTGACATTACTGCAGATCCAGAGCATTAATTCCTTCAGGCAGAGCTTTAAAAGATATATTCCATAAAGTTAGACATAATACTTCATTTTATTTGAGAGAAAGGAGTGGCATCAATGGCTGACTTCAGAAGTACCTGTATTTCATTAAATGCTACCCCACCTGTACAATGTTGGGTTTGGTTTTTTTTTTTATTTTAAAATAATTATGAGAGAAATTATTACTGAAAAAACACACTATGTTCAAGTCCCCTGATCTAGGATTTGCAGAGTTATCATGACTACTCCCACAGGTTTGCCAGCGTGCCTACTGCATTGCAAGGTACTGCTGCGCTGTCCCCAAGCGCCTCCCGCATCACCGCAACCCAGCTATCCCAACTGCTCTCAGCCCCTTGTCGACAGCATCTGTGTCCTTCAACATTTGCTACAAATTTTGCTTCCATACCCCATACAGATAATTGCTGCCCAGTGTAATTAATTTCCTAGGCTTCTCTGGGAATCCATCCTATCATTTGGCAAGGAATACAGCTCTCCATCTGACTCCTATCATGAATTGAGATTATAGTTCAGGGAAAAGAGTTTATGCTTTCCTACAGAATATTTTGAAATATGAAAGCAAAACACCACTGTTGGCATTCTTTATAAACAGTCACTATATACATCTGTGAAACAGGATTAAACGTAATCACCATTGCAAGTTATAAGTATCAGTGCATGATAAATATTAATTCAACAGTAAAAAATTCTACAGTCACAATACTTTCAACCACCGGGGTCCTCACTACGAACCAAACAAGAGCTGGTGCAATTTCACAGCATCAGTCTTCACATAGCCACCAGAGTCCAGGGCTGGGTCTACCAGGACAAAAGCACAGATTAGATGCGTACCTTTCACTTCTACCCTCAGACTCTAGACACGAAGGCATGCATGTAGATCCGCTATCACTTGCACGATGGCCAGACACGTGAAGGCAACCAGTTTAAGCTAAGTTTAATTCATTCCCTTCTAGGAAAACCTACACCTAGAGTAACAGCTAGACCACTATCAAGACAGAGAACGTGACACTGCTGCGGTAACGTCAGTTCAGCTAAAAAGGTGTGATTTTATAAAACATGTGATACCTTCCAAGGACAAAATGTCAACTGGAAAATTCTGGACAAATGCACAGGTAGCATTACATTCTTTGCAGACATGCAAATTAGCTTACTCAACATGTAATCTGTGCATATTTGTAAAATGCACACTTGCAAATAAATTTCACACAATCTTAAATGGTAGAGGTATTTCCTGGCCAGATGAGGAGGAGCTGAGACACAGAGCTGGGAAAGTGAAGCTGGACAAATGGGCACTTAAGTAATTGAATATGAGTTTCTAGCACCTAAGGCCACTAAACCTGGGTTTTAAATGTGAAAAGCTGTCGAGTAGCAGCAATAGTTACAGTTACCATGAATCTGAGTAGGCAGCCGTGAGAGCGAGGGCTTGACACAAACTATGCTTGTGAGCAGCAATGTGATCTGGTGGCAAAACCATATGGCATACAGCCATAAAGGTGGAAACACATAGCCTACACCTCTGCTCGGCATAACTTCAAACAAGATGACTGAACAGGAACTGGGGCCCATGGGATCACAGGAGGTATGAAAAACTAGTCAATAGGAAAAAAAAAGCTAATTCTCATCTTTAGTAAGGTTTTACCATCTGGAGGTAATGATCCAGCTACATACTTGCAGTGAGAAGACAGCTTGAAAATAGCCGTGTTAGAAGTGTCTATCAAGAGCGCAGTGATATATTACAGAGCTTGGGACTTCTCATTCACTTGTGCTCGGCTACAGGAAGTGCTATCAATTGCACGTGGCAGTGTGCACTACTATCCAATGAAGCAATATGAAACTGCCTGGCAATATCATATTTTTTTTTTAATTTATAGAATTTTGCGGTACTACAAAATACTGAGACAACCTAAGAATGCAGCATAATGTATGATGCAAATAAAAATGTAAGAGCAATAAAATGCTTCAATAAGAAAATGAAGCTTCTTCCCCAATCATGGTTTTGGCAGAGGAAAAAGTAATGGCTTATTTATCTTGCCTGATGCTAATCTCTGTTGATATTCCCTAAGGTCAAATACATCCACATGAGCTTATGTTTTTATATGAAAGAATGATTATTGCACAGGAGATGATTTTTCACATTAGTTTCAGAAGGGGGGGCGATTTTGATTCTCAATCACTCAAGCGGATCTTCAACAGTTTCCACTACAGTGCATTTATCTGAACAAAAGCAGCACTTACACCAAGGAATTGTACATGTGTAGATATACGAATGCCCGGCATCTAAAAAGGCAGAAGCTATTCTTCACATGATGTATCTTATCATACACAACTTCTGAATTCAAGATAGACAAACTTGGAAATACTAATTCTATGTTAGATGTTGTCCATAAATCAGAACACCACCCACACTTTTTTCAGAGATTCCATCTACTTACATTGTTCATCATCATTTTGGCTTTGAATATATTGCCCTGCTCAGAAATAAACCCAAATAATTCTGAAGAAAGGACAAGATTTTTCTGCGGAGTTCTGTTAGGTTATACAGCTGATCATTTCAAATGGCTGGAAACAAAATGTTGGATTTCCACAAAACTCCTTCCTCAACGTTCTTCTGATGGGACTGAGCAACCCTACAGCAAACGCACAAAATCCTCACGCAAGCAGGTAAAAAAGCTATAGGCATTGCATCAGAAGAACCAACTTCCACTGGCTGAACAGAGGGCACTAAAAAGCATCTGAACGCAGCTTTTTCCAAGATAACATTTTACAAGCTTCTTGTACCATGTAAAATTCCCATGCAAAAGTGTAGAGGGTTTAATATTTCCCTATGTTGGCAAATGACTTCTCTGCTCCTCAGATCTTGCACACTACTGCATACTATCAGTAACAAAATGTTTCAAAGGGAGTATTTTAACACCACGGTCTTCTTGCATGGTGATATAAACTAAGAGAGTTGGGTTTTTTTCTTTAATGTGTTTATAATAAAATGCTCACAACAGTGAGAAAATTGAGATATAAAGTAAGATTGTTGGGCTTCAAACAGCATGAGATCCCTGGAAGAAGCTGAAAAAAAAATAAAAAGAGAATCTTGAAGTCACTTCTGCAATTTCCTTTTATTTGAAGAAGAAAATAATGAGCAACAGTTCAAGTCTGCATGAGGCAGAGACAAATTTAAAGTGCCATCAACATGAACACCATATTTCACAGAAGATTTTCATCTACACTGACTAAAAGACACTTAAGGATTTTGATGTAATAGAATTTTTAAAAGTGAATAACTTGATTTCATGAAGTTGTCACTGCGAGTATCAATTTTTTTTCTTGGATACAAAAGTTAAATGTCTCCACTCTAATAGTGAATACACATGCAACTTCTCTGTTTCCACTGTACGGAATCATATCCATACGCTGAGATTTTGGCCGGACCTGACTCAGCATTTCTGTGGTTCTCTTCCAAATGGCAGCACAAAAACATAAGCTAGGAGAAGACTTTTGTAGACAGCCATGGTATCATCAGTTCATTCAGGGCCAACAAATATGTTTGAGCCAGAATTCAGTAGGTAGATAAAGAGATAAGGACAAGCAAGAAGATTCAGAAGCTAGGTAAGAGTCTACTTTCACTGATTTACCTTTTTAAAAAGGTCCTCATCTTCTGGTTTCAGCCTGTATACCAAAATTCCTGATGAGCTGAGATCTATTTTAATGATTGCTGAGATTTGTATACAGTTGATATTTATTTTATTAGTTGTTCCTAATGAGGTGAAATGAGTTTTAATGATTGTCACAGAAAGTTTAGTTTTACACTGGAAATATAAAAGACTTGAAGAGCAGCAGACTCTTGGTTATTCTGTTTTGTTATTCAAGGGTGCTGACTTCTGACAGAGATGGGTTCTTAGAAAATCCCACTTCTTACTAACATCTACTGTAGCATGTGACATTTTCTACATCATTTTAAGCACCTCAAAGTCCATGAAAATAAATTTCTGAGAACAGGAAATACTGCAGATGAGAACTTGTGCTGCACCTTGCGGCCTGAAAACATGTTGACTTAAAACACATACCATGTCCTCACCAAAGCATCTCCTTGAAACCCAAAACTATAAATCAGCTGCATACTGCTTAATATGGATTAGGACTGTGAACTCCTGAAGATCTAATTAATGTCCTTAAATACCTAAGTGCAGGGCATCAGGAAGGCAGGGACAACCTCTTGGCACTCGTGCATTGTGATAAGACGAGAGGCAACGGATTCAAGCTTGAGTACAGGAAGTTCCACTTCAACATGAGGAAGAACTAACTTTGCTGTAAGAGTTGTAGAGCATTGGAATAGACTCCCCAGAGAGGTTGTGGAGTCTCCTCCTCTGGAGCATTTCAAGACCTGTCTGGATGCATTTCTGTGATCTACTCTAGCTTTGCCCTGCCCTGGCAGGGGGCTTGAACTCGATCTTTGGAGGTCCCTTCCAACCCCTAATATTCCGTGATCTGCCATGAAAAAAACCCCTTTTATTCTATTGATATCAGTTATGCTTTAGCAAGTTGCTGCTTCATTCCCTCGCTCCACACATGAATGCCTCTCCCTCAGTCACTGCTCACTGAAGCAAGTAGATGGGCGGTTGTATACTAATTTCAAGGTGGGGCTTGGATGAGGGAGCTGGAATAAGGAAGACAGAAAGCTCACTTTTCATCATCCATAGCTGAGAATAACTGTTGTGTAAGTAAATGCTGCACAAACTCAGAACGCCCCTAACAGTGAGAAAACTGTGTAAGCACGGAGAAATCTTTCCCTAACTGTTCTGGTAGACTTTAAGGCTGGGACTGACACCTCCCTCACTCCCAAACAGTCTCAGTGCAGTGCCAAAACACAATGAACAAGGTTTAGAGCCTGCAGAAGGTGACACTCGCCTGGGAAATCTTCTGTACAAGGTGTAGAGCTACCACCCAGTTCAACTAGAATACTGGGAATAACTTCTTCACTTTTTCAAAATGTGATTTGGAATCTTTATCCATCAGAAGTGGTTAAGATTCAGATTAAACATCTCCATCTGGAAGAAGATCTTAAGTATCTAATAACTAATACTTAGTTAGAACTCCATTACCATGAAAGATTTCAGTCTTCCCTAGTGAAATTACTACGGGTAGCAAATGGATTTATAAGTATGATTAATATCCAAAGTGAATTTCAAATGTGTATGTAATGAAGGACAGGAAAGGCAAGAGATCACCAGATTTCTTTTTAGTGGTTAAAGTGGTACAAGATATTTTTTCATTCTACAATCCTGACCTCAAAAGAAAGAAATAGTTTAAATTATTCAAAATGAAGCGAGTCTCCACACTTTACAAGGACACAACCTTCACAGGCTTGAATTACAGATTTGTCCTTTGTATCGACCCACTGAACAGATGAATAATTCTGCCTAGTTCTGTTGGAAATAAGAATGCTTTTATCTTGAATTTCTAATTTTCTTCCAGTTTTCAGTACTTATTTTCCTAAAGTTTTTTAAATATTGTCATGCAAAAGTACTTCTATTTACATTTCACAAACACGTATCATCCCAGTTTGCTTTAGTGAATGAAAGAACACTGGATAAAAGAGCACAAGTTTGCCACAAAGACGTATGCACAGGATTAAGTTTCAATGGACCAGTCATTTGCTTAAATTTGAATAAGCACGCAGATCTTCCTAGCACTGTAGTTGAATTTTTAAAATATATTAACTTCATCATGAGACTTTCAGACTTCAGATAAAAGTGTATTTATGCAAGTTTTGCAGAAAATGTAACTCACACATAAAAATCTGTGACTTTCAGACACGGGAATAATACAGAAGAGAATTTTCCAATCTTTTCCTTCCATATCCACTTTTTCTCATTTTTCAGTGGAGGATTTCGGCATCAAAGCTGTATGAATCCAATTGGCTCCCATCAACTTTGTTGACTTTGCAATGTTCTAAAATATATAGCCATAATAGTTTAGGGAAAAAAAACAAACACCACATGATGAATAAAAACCAATTTCCAATATGGGAGTCAAAAATTAATGACTATTTGATTCCAAAAGGTACAGTTCATACAAGCTAAAGGCTCCATTTTGGGAAGTCAGAGCAGAAGCACTAATCTCAGGTAGTAGAAATTTACTTGGCAAAAGTTCTCCACATAATACAGCTGAAAATGCTATCCAGCATTTTATCATTACATAAAGAGGCCTTTTAATGTCAGGAAATTAAAGCCTACAAAGTGAATCTCAACTATTAAACTGCTTTACCCCTGTATTTGCATTAATACAAAAAATGGGGTGACTGCAAGTAGTATTTTGAAGACAGTATGCCACATTCTATACTTATATAGCTATGTAACTCATGGTTTAAAATTCCTACTTTAAGCTACTGTAATTCATCACTATCTGGAAGAAGCACCAACATTAGGATATGTTACAATCTTCAACCAAAATTTCCCTGCAGATTTTGGCCAACTCGAGGTTTTTGGTTTGCCTTTTTTTAATTTATTTTTTTTCTTTAACAGATGGATAAAGCCATTGTGAACTGACTTATATGTGATGTGATGCACTCATATGGCCACCAATATGCATCCAAGGTGACAGATCTTTAGAACAGACATGAATTTTTCATAGGTGTGCTTGAATGAACAAGTTTATCCCTGCGTCATCAATATACAGTGGGATTCATAACCCCAGGAAAGCTGAGGAGTAGATGGCAAGACAGCAAACCTGCTTTCTGCTCATCAGCATTCATAGCACAAGCAGGGCTGAAGGGCATTTCTCCAGCTGCACTCCTGATCACAAAACACATGCGCCTGTTAGAAAAGTGTCCTAATGTAAGCAACTGCAGATTCAAGATTAGATGCCTCACAAAACATAGCAGCTCGACCAAAATGGTCTACAGCTAACCCCTCTTGTAACAAAATCACGATGACTGAACAAAGATTAGCGTGCGCTCTTCCACTGGCTATCAAACATGAAACACATTAGTCAGTACACTAGATATAGAACATCAAGTTCCCTCCCCCAATATCAGTGAAGAAGCTATAGAAAGAGGGCTACAAAATAAAAGAAAATAAATAAGATCATACATGATGAAAGCACACGTCAAACACTGAATTACTGTAGAAACCAAAAAAAGAACTGTTAAAAATAATTACCGAATCACAGAATTTTCTGGATTGGAAAAGACTTTTAAGATCATCTAGTCCAATAATTAACCCAACACTGACAAGTCCTCCAATAAACCATCTTCCTCAGCACTACACCTACACAACAAATACCTTCAGGGATGAGGACTCCACCACTTCCCTGGGCATCCTGCTTCAGTGCCTGATAATCCGTTTAGTAAAGAAATTCTTCCCAATATCCAATCTATTCTTCCCTTGGTGTAACTTAAGGCCATTTCCTTTTGTTCTATCACTCTTTACTTGCTCGAACAAACTGATGCCCACCTCTCTACACCCTCCTTTCAGGTAGCTGCAGAGCAAGAGGTCTCCCCTGAGCCTCCTTTTCTCCAGGCCAAATAACCCCAACTCTCTCAGCTGCTCCTCAGACTTCTGCTCTAGACCCTTTCACCAGCTTCGTTGCCCTTCTTTGGACATGTTCTAGTACCTCAGTGTCCTTCTTGCAGTGAGGGGCCCAAAACTGAAGACAGCGCTCCAGATGCAGCTTCACCAGCGCCAAGTACAGGGGTAAGTCTGCTTTCATTTCCAGGTAGCTAGTTGGCATTTAAACTATTTGCTTATGCCAGCAGTGATATGCAAACATATTCCAATCCATTTAGGCAGCATTCCATTCAAGCTAAAATACTTAATTTTTTAGTAAAACTAACAAATGACCAACAAAATACTAGCATTAACTGTTATTTCTAAGGTTCAAGGAAGGTCGCTCAGCATCTATTTTAGGTTTCTTGTCATGGCATTGTATTGAACCTCTGACACGTACGAGCACAGTTGCATTCACTAATTCTTCGAGAAATATCTCTGCAGCTTGACTGTTATGAGACAAGACACCTCTGAGGATAAGCAATGGAACTGCCTTGGACAGCCTGATTTATTGGCAAGGTATGCAGGAATCCAATGCAGATGGCACAAGCACCCCATTTCTCCCCACTGTTCCCCACTGAAAATGCAACAAACAAGTAGAAGAAATTCTTTCTGCACTGTCAGGAGTTCCCTAAGCCTGTGTCATTATTCTGATTTTATCTTGGCGTAAAGAAAACGTAGGCAACAAACCTAAGCCTTATGAAGGTCAGTTCCAGGCCTACGAAGATGCCTTGCTTTCACGCAGTTGCGCAGATTAGAAACTCTGCCTGCCTCCCACAGCTGCTGGCTTGAGGCTGACCACAGGGAAGCGTGATGTGTGAAGTAAACTCAATTATAATCTCTGCTCTTAGTTTTGACTATTTACTGCTGACTTGATTTCACTATATATAAGGAGGAGATATTTGGAAAATATTTTGAAGTGTTCAGGCTCGAAGGAAAATTAATTCAGAATTCGGAAATACTGCTTCCTTCACCTAAATCAGGCTAACTTGAAGCAAACTGCAGCATAGAAATCTATCTCTCATACAAGCACATGCATGAAAAATCAAATACACCTATTTTTAAGACAAGATTAAAAAAAAAAAAAAAAAAAATTTGCTGATCCTGTAAGAATTACTCTCCCAGACTTTCCCAAGAAGTATGCTTCCTCCACAGCCAATGCTAGCAAGAATAGTGCACTAAAGGAAGATTTCTGAACCATCCATTTTGCCCCTTAGTTAGTTAGTTACTTACAGCAAAGGCTGTTTAACAAAACAGGTAAAGGTGACAAATCAGGCCGTTGTCACCTGTAAGAATAATGGCTGCAAGGCAGCTTTTTGCTTCATCGAAAAGCAACTCATCATTTTATGATACACTGACTGCCCAAAATCACTGGAGTACCACTAACCGCATTTATGAAGCCTCAGTGATGGCTAACTTGAGTTAGCTTCCTCCAAACCAAGTGAGGAAAGCAATCTGTAACAACATGCTCATCTTTTCTTGTCTAAAACTAGACTTCTGGTCTGTCTTTTATTACTTTTTGTGACATGTTCTGAGGTTGGCTCTGAAGCAGCTGTCAACAAGCAATGAAGAACAGCCCTTGCTTTCTGTCAGTGGTACAAAAGGTATTCTCCTGCCAGAGGAAGGACATCAGTGCCCACTGCTCCCAGCTGTGGACAGACCATGGCAGGGCCAGGCTGAGCAGCGCCTGTGATCGCCCCTCTGTTCCCCGACCACGAGCAATACTACCAAGCTAAACAATGGGAAGCAGGACTCAAAGAAGGAAACATTTCAAACAGATTGCTGAGCCGTAAACTCGGTTCAGTTCTGTTAGCAATTTGTCTGCAGGCAGCACAACGTATTTGTCTCAATTCCCATTAAAAGCAGTTTCATCAGCTTTCCAATACGGTGTTGAGCAGGCTCAGAACATGACACAGCCCACAAAAACCACGGCACCTGTACGTCTGGAGCGTACGGCCTCTGCAGCAGCCTTCGGAGGGAATTCTGCAGAGGAATGCTAACAGAGATCACTGGGTGGTTCTCTGGTGTCAACACATTCTCATCTTTGGAGTTTGAAAGAAACACACAAAAATAACACAGTATTGTTTAATACATATTTAAACATTACTTGACCATGTGTTTTCCAGACAGATCAAGTATAAAAGACTCTAAATGCTTTTATTTAATATTTGTTCTACTGCAAACTTGATATGTAAGGCTCCCCCATCTGCCATTCCTTCTTTTAACAAATATAAAAATTGAGGTGCAGATTATAATGTTTAGAGCCAAAAAATTAACAAAAATAATGTTAACGCCTGGCTTAGCAATATTACTAAGTGTAATGTGCATAGGGTGACTGTGCAACCCTACTTGAAATCACTTAAGCTTTAGTGAAATGCAGAACTGATCTTTTTCCCTACTTGTTCCTCCTCTAGTTTGTGCGTTCATTATTTCTAGGTTAAGACAATAAAAAGAAAAGTTCGCCAAAGAAATTGTAAAGCTATAGTACAGATGTCCTGGTCTAAGTAAGATTTATGAGATAGGATTAGGTCTCTTGTAAATGGCCCCAGAAATAAAATAACTCATCCACATTTGCTCTTTCTTTCACTAATCCTCTTTGCAAAGCATTTTTTGCTACACAATTCAAAATCTCCAACTCCAATAATTAGTGTCAGAAGAACAGGGAGAACGCAGTAAGAGGGAACACAAGACCAGTGACAGATTGTAGATAGATATATTTTAAAGCTTTTGCTTCAAACATTTCATATTATTTAGTCTTTTCATTGGAAAGCTTTCATAGCTTCGACTCAGAAGAACGTAACTTCTCTTGTAAACATAGTGGTTTGTAATGCTGAAAAACCCTTCTTTAACTGTTCCCATAGTAACCAAAACCATTCTATTATTTGTATTTAATTGTTGCCTTTTCAAGTATAATCTATTATCGTAGCTGGAGTCAGCATGTTCTATTGCCATCTACATTATGGATTCTCTGAAGTCTAACAAACATTTATGATAATGTCTGAATTATTGAAAACAAACTTGAAAGTAAAGCAATTAGTGAATTTTATTTTGTAGTATCACATAAAAAACCCCACTAATCAACAATAAGTATGTAAATATCACAAAGCTGGAAGCAGTAAATATTATTTTGAACAGGTGAATTTTAGTCATTTCAGCTTTAAATATGAGGGTAAACAAGTCTTGGTAGAGCTCATATCAAAATTCCCTGTCTGAACAGGGATATAACTCCTTCTGAACTATGGCTCAGCTTTATGATTCACTCTTGTAACTACCTGAATTCCAAGTTCTCTAAATGTATTCCTGGGTTTAGGCGACATCTTTAAAAAACAGAAGTAATTTCTGTGAGAATAAAGGAAGAATAGTTATTTGCCTACTCAAGCTTTCTTAAACAAAACAATCTGGTTTGTATCAGCACCATATCCCCTGAATTTTGATGGCAGTGTGTAATTTTAAACTGCAGTACAGCTGAAGAGTCATAGAATCATAGAATGTTCTAGGCTGGAAGGGACCTCTAGAGGTCATCTGGTCCAACCACCCTACACCAGTAGGGACATCTCTACCTAGGGCAGATTGCTCAGAGCCCCATCAAGCCTAACCTTGAATGACTCCAGAGATGGGGCCCCCACCACCTCTCTGGGCATCCCATTCTAGTGGTCTATCACCCTCATATTAAAGAACTTGTTTTCTAATATCCAGTCTAAACCTGTCCTTTCCCAACTTAAAACCATTGCTCCTTGTACTGTAGTTACAAACCCTTTTGAACAGACCTTCCCCCGCCTTCACGTAGGCCCCCTTCAGGTACTGGAAAGTCACCATAAGGTCTCAAGAGGACAGACCTTGAAAACAATTAGAGTTATTTCTTATTACACATGATACATACATTACTCCATTTCAGGTCCATCTGATATTCAAGTAAAATGGACTTTATATGCTGTTTTTATGTATATTTGCTCCCACAATGCCAGCACAACTTTTATGAAGTATATGGTAATCGTACTTCTGAACACTTGTGCTTTCTCTCTAACACATAAATGCTATTTTCTAGCTCCTCCACTAGTTATTCCAAATAGAGCTCATTGTTCCTTAGACAAGAAAATGAGGAGGCTTTTCTTTACCGGTGGAGGTAAATGGCACGTTTTGGAGTGCTGTATCAAACTGTCAGAACTGACAATAAATAATCTATGTAGGAACATTCATCTAGACCACATCTTTGTTTATCTAGAACACTTAAATTTTTCCGGTCAAAAATATAAATCACTTCTACTTAATCAGGTCCAGATAAGGAATAGAAAAGTAAGATTATACTGACAAATGAAGATTAAAATAGGATTACAAAAATAAGGCTCAAAATACATCCCCATTAATAGGGGGCCATTACAGGACAAAATAACTTGGCATCACCTTACCACTTAGTTGATCTGTCAAAAAGGACTTCTGTTTCTCCTAGTCTACCTTTAAACTATGCACATGAGACATTTAGACTGATGTAATCAAAACCACAACAAGTATTCTTGAAAATAAAAGAATGCTTTTCATTCTTGGTTCTCATAACATTTATTCCAGGTTGTTTTGGAGCTCTGATTTGAGGTCTCTGTCACCTCTGCATCTACTGCTTCCAAGAGAGATAAGTCCTTTCCAAGTCAGTATTCTTCCATAGTAGTAACCCGGGGATTCCTAAACATGTATATGAAGAAGGATATTGTACAAAGGATGTAATAAAAAGGTAACTGGAAGTGGGACTGGAATGGACCTGAAAAAAAATCAATATTTAAAAGTTTGAATAAAGGGCTGGGGGTGGAGGAATAGGCTGGTACAGCCATTAGATGAACATTATACCTTACAGACTTTCTGTACAAGCAGAGAGTTTTACCAAGAATATAGTTTATAAGCATGACTAATTAAAACATGGAAGGTTACCTCAAAACTACCCCTCTTTTTCCACTGCCTGTTCTTCCCTTCATTTTTTTCCGCAATAGCTCACTCCCAGTCATCTCCTATCCAAGTTTCCCTCTGGGAATCCCCCTGGGATTTGAGGGGTTCACTGAACATATAAAATAGCTGATCTTGGAGGGAAAAAAAAAAAAGAAAAAAGAAAAAAAGAAAAAAAAAAAAAAGAGAGAGAGAGAGAGAGAAACCTGCAGGTTGTAGTCTACGTAATATTTGGATGCCTCTGAAAAAGCTACCTCTCAGTTAATAGTGCAAGCACTGGCCTCTTCTTCTTTCCCAGCTTCTCTTTTTCTGAAGAAATTTATTCAAGATGTACACAAGCTGATGTTGCAGGCTGCTGTGATGGAAGCTCTACATTTGGATTATAATAGGTTGATATATTTGCCACACAGGCTGATAGGTCTTTAATCAATCTAACAGCAGCAAATACTTTTCAAGTGCAACAAGAGCTACATACTTCAAATGCTTACAGGTATGGCACGGGTAACGAAAAGTTTGTCTTCCCTCACAAACATGAGTGAACTTTTTACATGGAGACTAGTGCAACTACTACTGATAAGAAGCAGCTTGGCCAGTCAGTCTCCTTAGTCTAACAAGACTTAAGCCTGCTCCTGGAGAACAGAAAGAAGGAAGAACTTTTATTTGTACTGACTTCATAACTATACCAATAATTTTGGCAGCATTCAGCTCTTTTAAATCCACTTCTACTTTATTGCCTGGTGCAATATTTTGTCTTTACAGCTTAACTGCAAATTTATGTCTCAATCCAACTACATTAATGCTGCACGTGTCCTAGTGTGATGATGTAGTGTTCTTTCACTGTTAGCTCCTCTACTTCCTACATCCCCCTTTCACAGTTTGCCTGCTATTCAATGCTGTGTGTGTCTTACATTTCCCCTATTGTGGCCAACACAGCCACTGTGTTGAGCAGAAAAAGCCAGGAGGACAAAGAGGAGAAAAAGAAAGAGCAATAGTACTAATCCACCTTTCTAGCTCTGGACTCCCACCTCCACTATCAGTAAATCCATGCAAGTAAATCACAACGTATTCAATGCTCAATGTAAACGTACCTTTTGACTGGTTACTAAAATCCCTGCTCCCAGGGCTATTCATAAGTAGATTGGAAATGTACGTACAAGACTAAGAAGGATATTACATCTGTATCACATCCAGGAAAACACAAATAAGAACAAAAACTGGAGATGGAAGTGGGGGGTAAGGAGATGATTCTTACAATTATTTCTGTCCCTTCTCCAATATATCTTTTTTATGCTGCAAAATAGAGCAAATCTTGCTCTTAGAAATACGAATATTTAAATTACACATAGTTCTGGAGCATCTCTTCCCATTTAGCTTTACAAACTAAAAAGTGAAATCCCACTGATGGCATGTGAAACACAGCATGCAGGTCTGTGTATTTTTTTTTTTTCACATAATTAATTCCCTGTAGGATGCAGGTAATATCTCTACTCGAAGCCCCATGAAGCGCTTGCTGGATTTTTCAGCAATGAGCTTAGTTTACTCCAGCAGTATTCCTATTTAAGTCACAATAACATGACACGGAATAATGTATTTTCTAACCAAGTTAACCTAATGCAGCCATGGCACAGGATAATGGTTTTTAGGAATGTTCTGCAAAATACATGGTTAAGAAAAACCCTCAATAAAACAATTAACAGCACCATCACAACACTATTGTCTTCCACTGATCAGATGCCATAGAGTACCTGATGATGTTTTCGACGGAAGCGTACAATGAACTATGGAA
The DNA here is from genome assembly GCA_024605025.1 of Megaceryle maxima. Classification (NCBI taxonomy): domain Eukaryota; kingdom Metazoa; phylum Chordata; class Aves; order Coraciiformes; family Cerylidae; genus Megaceryle; species Megaceryle maxima. The sequence continues at coordinate 33,009 of JANHGN010020488.1, read as the reverse complement.
CAGAACAGCACAGTCCAACAGCTACACCACACAGTCATCAGTACAAACCCACATGGTTTTTCCCTGACATCCTTCCTTTCTCCCACCTTCCAGTGACAGAAAATTACCAAGAAATGGCTGTTCTTTGTTATGCTTCAGAGATACTATTAAATTACTGGGAAGCAAATGCCTCTCTATGTATTTGATCTGTTTTTTTCTAGTTTTAATCTACAGTGCATTTGTCTAACCAAATTAAGCGTTTCACAATCCTAGCATTACATGTTCAGGCATATTTCCTTCATATTTGTTTTTCATTTTATGATGCTTTAATTGTTCCAAGTAATAACATAGTTGATTAATTTTTATATTTGAGCCGCAATTACGCTTTGAAATCTAATTTGTAAGAACTGAGGTTGTACTTTAATACAAACGCCACAGACTTCTAAATTACAAAACAAATTAACCACCACAGCCCTGGCCTCTTTAGTGTTTAGAGAACGCCACCTCACACTGATGTTTCTGCTGCAGCAAAGTACGGACGCAAATCTGCCTTAATTTCCCTGTGAAATAACAGAAGTACAACCACTGGCTGTGGCTCAAACAGAACTTTAATTACAGTTTAGCAGCAGCTGATGCTTTTACGTACCAGAAAGTATAATTCTGTTTCTGGAGTGGTTACTTCAGAGTAAGCACTTCCACTTAATTTTGTGCAAGATTGAGTCGAAATCAAGTTTAACAAATATTTTTTCCCTGTTTTTACAGCAATATAACTTCCGTTATGTATAATCCTATCAAAACTTGCGACATAGTAGCATGCAAGATAGAGAAATAAATGTGCACAGATAGCACTTCTCTCTCCCCATTTGAGTTAAATGGGTCGTATTCCCAAGCTGTGACTTCTGTACTTTAAAAGCACTTCTTTAGGTGAACTCTCACAGCAATTAAATTCTCATTAGGCAAAACTGGTCATGGAGGTTAACAACAGGATTTAACGTTGCCTTCCCAACTGCTACAGCATGCTACAAGAACCGATTACTGAAATAGAAGTTTAACAGCTACTATACAATGTAAGTCAAAAAGAACTAACTTTATGCTTAGACTATCATAAAACTGGCTTTTTTTTGATATGAGGAAAAAGACGAGACAGTAAGAACACAGTGTGTTTTGAGGTTTCATTGTGCTGCCCCAAAATCAAGTTCTTTCAGCCCCTTGAGTAAGCACCTTCTAAAAAAAAAACAAACTTCAGATCTTCTTTAATACATGAAGCTGAGGGAGTACCAATGCCTGTTCTGAGTGTCTATCTTGAACCTGAATTTTGGCTGGGTGAAAATGAAGTCTGTTTCCACAGAGAACTTTTGATTTTCAGTCCAAGTAAAGGACTGAGTCATTTTCCACATGCCCAGTTGCAACCCTGGCTCAGAAAGCCATTATGTCTGAGTGGCTTTGCACATTCATGCCAGCAGACAATGGGTGTGCTTAGGCAGCTGCCACACAGGATAATGGGAAGCATTGTGATTTTATTAGAATAATGGACCCTGTAAATGACTAATGCTACAATTTAGAACAGCAACTCTTCAGATGTGGATCTCCAGATAAAATAATTGATGGCTGATTGCCTAGGCCTGTTCCAGTGGCTCAGATTCCTAGAACCTCTCAACCATCTCTGCCTGCATGGCCTGTAGCAGTCCGGCTTTTTCAAGGAACCAGGTAAGATTTTTTATTTACTTTAACTACATCTCCTTTTAGAATTGCTGCAGAGGTTAAGGAGTTTTGATGTGTACATAATCATTCCTCTTTCATCAGCGATTAGATGTTGTCAGGATTGGAGGAATAAAAGGCTATTCTTTCCCCCCGTATTTTTTTCTTGAAGCTCAAAACATTTCATCAGGAAGCAGAGGTTAGAGCAAGTTTCTGAGACCTCTGAAGACACAGACAAGCATGATTCAAGCCTACATGCTTAAAAGATATCACTAGTCTGGTTATAAAGAAAAAAAAAAAAATTAAAAAACCAAGCACACCAGAAAGCAGATTACTATACCTCCTCTTATCAATAAAGTGAAGGGGTGGGGTGGGGGGAAAAAAAAAAAAAAAAAAAAAAAAAAAAAATCGAGGAGGTGGCATTTTTCAGCTTTCAAGCACAAGCTAAAAAGTTAAGGGTTTCCTTGCTTTAAATTCATAAAGGATTATGAAATGCTGAAACTGCTGACAGTAGAGAGAAAAGCTTATCAAACATTTTGTCTTTTAGTGGAGACATGGCAAAAATGTACTATGCTGTTTCAACTAACCACAAAAATTATTCTGGATTTCAGCACAATTATTTCACAGCCCATTGCCCTTCCAATCCCTTAGCATTGAGAGCCACATGACTGAAACACTGAAACAATTAAATGCTAACAGTATTGCAAACATCAAGTCATTGCAGTAATACCTAGATGATGGGCAATATATGGTGTTAAATTTTAAGTACAGGTAGACTAAATGAAATGGCTTTATCACAAGATAGAAAAAAGATGCCACAGTCAGGTACAGACTTATGCCATACATCTATACCAAGATGCCATCCCATCCAACAGTGGTGTTTTGGGGGTTTGGTGAGTCTGTTTTCTCCACCATAAGGCGGAGTCATATTTTCTTACAGTAATAGCTATGCAATCTAGGCCTTTATACACAAGTTCAAAACTAAGTTTCTATATATGCAGAGAAGCAAAAAATTAAACGTAAGTAGTAAGGATCAATAATTTAGTTGTATTATGCTTTGTCATGTTTTAAAATACTTTCCACATGTTAAAACGCATAGGTCCCAAGTTTGAGTTGTGATAACGCATTATTGTTAAGCTTTCTTTTTTTAAGGAAGAAAAAAATTTCTTTTCATCCTCTGAAGACTCAACTCTTAAGAAGCACCCATCCTGCCTGGCATTGCAAGACAAATGTTACTGTGTATGCTGTGGCTATGATTATCATCTAATGCAAGATAACAATTTACAGTCTATTTAACTAAACAGAATTTCCTTGGAAAACCACTACCACACTTTTGAAGATGCCACTGTATGTCATATCACAGCAGTAAAATTATCACTGAAAAATACCAAAATATCTCAGATGAGCAGAGCATTTAGGAATTGTGTTCTTTCTAAAATTCAACTACTAACTAGAAAAAGTGGGCCAGGCTGCAAGGACTATTTAAACAAAAAGAACTGCCTTACTAAGCCTGTAAAAAAGTCAATTTTTCAGAGCATAAATGCCCATTCCCTCTATATACCTCATTACCAAAAGCCTTGAGAAAAAAAGGTAGGCTAATGAACAAAAGACGCAGGCTAGCCTCAGGCCAATTTCTGCTTTTGGAAGGGCCTGCGTAACCAGTGATGCAATAAAAAGGAGGTGTATATGCATGGCCACAAGAAAGCATCCTGGCTGATGTTTAAATTGCACTTGTAAAAGATTGTGTTATTGGAGTAACTCACTGTTTAGACGCATCAGGCATTACTGGCTGTTCTTTCTTCCTTGTATCCACTGTCGGCTCTACAGGTGAAAGAACTACAGCAGCACAAGAGACTATCGACTGGTAGGAAGCTCCCCGGCAAACTGCAACAAAAAAAAAAAAAAAAAAAAAAAAAAAGTAACTCTCAGACTGAACTAAAGACTGAACTCAATTTGTATTTTAAATGTTTAAAGGGAAAAAAAAAATAAATCAAGTCATACTGCGATAAACAAAAATCCATATGATTATTCGGACTCCACAGTGGTAACCCGCAATGAAAGCTTCAGCTTGTTTTTCACATTTCCTAAAAGGCTTGCCTGGCACTTCCTTTGCCATAGACAGATACCCCGTCGCCACTTGCTATGCTTTACCTAGTACAAGATTTGATGTCAGTCTGCTCTAGCTCTGTGGTGCGTACGAGTTCTAAAAGGATTCATATTTCCATTCATGACAGTAGAGTATGATGCACTTCTTTTTCCTTTTCCATCGCAAACTGAAAATGAGGGTGGAAGCTATGGATGTTTTTCACACAAACCTCCTACAATTCAAAAATTTCAGCCTTTGTAAGAAAACTGATTTTCTCAAATTTGAGCAGTGACTTTTTTGCCTTCAACCATTACATCTCACTCGAATCCAAAAAGGCCAAATCCAAATGGTCTAGGAGTTACATCTGATACACCGATTCATACTTTCCATTAATACAAATTATTTATGTATTGCTGTACTAGATGAAACGACTTAATCAATATTCGGAGCTAGAATAAGCATGTATTTCAGCTGAGCATCTGGCTCAATTAGCACTGATAAATGAATACTGAAAAGTTCCCGACCTCCAAAAAGACAAATATATTTGTTAAAATTTATACATATTCTAAATTCTAAATTCCAAGTGTCAGTAGTAATTTAGGACTTAGCAGTCACCACTCCCACACATTTGGAAGGTATGGATTTCCTTTACAGCCAATGAGTACCTTTATGAGCCAAATAAAAGCTGGAATTAACAGCTGGCTGTATTGAACAAAGCACAGCGGCTTCTTATATTATGCATTTATGGTACTACCACATATAAACAAGAAGAAATGTGGTGAACGCTCTTTTAAGCAGAAAAGTGACACGGTACTATTTGGTAGGCACCACATAATGTACAAAATAGTTTCTTCAACATTACAACCAGTGACTGAATATGTGCAAATATGAACATTTATGTCTATTTGACTCTTGATTTACAGTCAAAGAATTGTAAAAGATAGGTTTGTCAAAGGGCGACACTGACATTCAGTACCTGAATCTTAACCTGAAAGGCTGATAAAAAAAAGAGAGAGTACGGAATGAGGCGAATACTTTTTTTCTTGAAAAGACCCCTGATACCACTTGAATATCTACCTACTAGTTTAGAACTTGTAGAAGGTCTAGTGACTACGGAAGCATCACAGAGTAGGATTTACCCTAGGTCAGCCACTGTCCATCAGGGCAGTTAGAAAGATAAACCAGGAAATCGAAGTAACAAAGATGACACGGCTAGTCTTCTACCCTTTACAGAAACTTCACCAATGAATAGAACTGTGAGATTGCTTTTGTTTGATAATTACTCTTACATAGGAGTTGTATAATCCCCTAATTTACAGCTAAAGATGAACTCTGTAGTCATTCAGTGATCTAAGCTCATGGAACTTACTATCCTCCCATTCTAGACAGCAGTACTCTTTGGTTTGGCTTTAGAGAACCACTACTATTATTCCTCCTTTTTATCTCAAGTCTCAGTGCACACAGTCATAAGTCATTAGGGGACAGTATAATTAAGTAAAATATCATGAAATAGTGACAGCTCAGCAGCAAGTAATTTCCACCTACTAGAGTGTATTCTCTCATTATCCGTTCATAACTTCCATTAAAATAATGAGAATCTGCATGAATGTGGACTCCCAACTTTAACACTGATGGGGATGGGTTTTACTCAAGGAAACCTTCAATTCTACAATTCAAACTTCTCCTAGGTGCAGCTTCATCTCTAAATATTCCTTTTTTTAGCTACAAGTGGTTTACATTACCCCCCAAAAAGCACATTAGAAATGTCCACATACCATACTCTTCATGAATCCCAATCTCTTAGAACCTCAAAATATTCCAAGCCTAAGAATATCAATTACACTAAGGGATTACCACTTTTTACCATAAATCCTCACGTGTCCAACTTCCACTTTGACAGACAGCGAGAACTTCAAAAATTAAGCCTTACCACACAGATTCTTAAGAAAAACAGAGAAAAGCAGAATTAGAAATCATCTGGTTGGCTCCTTCTCCAGCTGCATCAAGGATTTCTCTTCCATACACTCCAAGAACCTCTCTGATGTATTCTATACCCAGCACATTTCTGGGAAGCCAAGTCCCCCCAAATCAAGATGCAGCAATTGCAAAACCTCTCCCAGCTGCTTACAGAGTATTTCGTTAGTCTCATCGTCCCAACAGGGCAGTCTAGAACAAACTCCCACCACAGTATCTGCCTTGGTGGCCTTCCCCCTGATTCTTACCCGTAAACACTCAACAGCATCATCTCCATCGTTCAACTGTGGACATTGGACACATGGACTCCCTGACACCACCTCACCTTCCTCTTCTGACCCGTCTGAAAAGCTGGCAGCCCCCAACTGCAGCACGCCAGTCACGTGAGCCGTCCCACCGCATTTCTGTGATGGCAGCTGTATCAGTTTTCTCACTGCGGGATGGCCACCAGCTCCTCCTGCTTGTTGCCCACTGCATGCATTAGTGTAGATGCCCTGCAGCTGGGTTAACGGTCCTGCTGCCTTGGAGGAGAAGCCCCAATTCCCCCCACCTGGTTCTCAGGTGCCTCAATTACCAGCCTATCAAGGCTGCACAGAACATCATCCCCCACCTGCAGACCTCATCCCCGCTGCCCCACAGGTGCTGCCAGGCTGCTCCCAGCTCCTCTCTGGCAAGCCCAGTTTTGTCCGTCTCCCTTCCAGTCTGGCTTAAAGACCTTTCATTGAGCCCCGCTGGCTCTTGCCCCAGGATCCTTCTCCCCCCTTGCGACAGGAGCTCCCCCTCTGTTCCCAGCAGGTCTGGGGGCTCGGAAAGCAGCTCGGGGTCAAAGCAAAATTCCATTGGCAGCACCAGCCTGAGCCACGTGCTCATCAAGTGCCTTCTGCTTGGCTACTGCAGCGACTGGGGAAGAACACGACCGCTACTTCGCATCCCCAACCCATGGCCCCCGTGCCCCAAAGTGCTTTTTAATGTCCTCAGGGCATCTGCCCACAGCCCCATGGCTGCCAACCTGCACCACCTGCAGCGGGCACCAACCAGCGGGCCGGACGGAGCGGGGAGATGCCTGGGGACATACCTACTACAAGTCATATAAAGGACAACTAAACAGAGAGAAAACAAACAGTCTAACTTCTTATAATACTAATACAACAGATCTGTACTGCTGAAGTTGCATAATTTCTCCCCAGATTCTTTTTCAATTTCAATTCCTTAAGTAGTAGGACAGTAGAAAGCCTTCAACAGCTAGTGAAGAGAATGTACCTCTCTGGAGAATAAAGATTTTTAAGCTTTAGGGGTCCCTTTCAACACTTGTACACTTCCCCCCCCTCCCTTTTTTTTTTTTTTTTTTTATAGGGGAGAGAGAAAATCTGGTTATCACCACTCTATCAACAAGAAAGTCTCCCTTGACAGAAGATGCAGGTGATGGTTAGAAGACATTAGCAAGTACTACCTGCTTAGAAGAAGAAGGGAAATGCTCATATGCAGTGAGCAATGAAGCATGAGCGATTCAGGACACGGGGAGACAAAAACAGTGAAGTATTTTTGGATTTAAAAAAACTGGCCACTTATTCTGACCATTCAAAGTATTTACGCCTGTGCCTGTAAAGTTGAAAGTAATCCACTCTCATTAGTCAAGAGGCCAATCAATTTCAGAAACAGCTGCTGTTTTATACCCAAAAACCTTCTGCTTCGCTAAGTAGATAGCAAGTAGGTAACCAGCCAGGAGCATGAAAGGTATTTCGCTCCCCTGAAATACCTGTCAGCTGCCACTGCAGGAGGCAGGGGACTGAAGCATGAGGGACTACTATCTGGATCCCAAGTATCCAACTGCACATTCCTTTTGCTACTTGAAGGCCAGAAGATATGTCTTCATTACTGCAGAGCACCAATTCGCAGTGGAGGCATTTACATTTTAGCACAGTTTCCTAAACACGGCTGCGCCGTGACAAGGCTCAGGAAACGAGCCACCTTCTGAGTGACCTCTTCAGGACAATTGAAGAGCTGAGGAAAGAAAAGGGAACATTCAAAACATGCAACTCAAGATAATTTCCCAGGAAAGCTGCTGCCACTAGAAACAGTTTATAAGAGAGGATCTTGAAATCTTGTCGTTTAATTCTGGCATCTCCAGGAAGAGTTGTGGTTCATCACTGTGCTAATCCCTTCCTCACCACACACACGTGTCCTCTGATAGTCTTGGTTCCTTCAGTGGGCTCCGAAAACAGCCACTTCAGACCTGTCTCTTCATCAATCCCAAACATAACCTACATGAAACACTTCAGCACAACCAAGTATAGGACTTCAGTTCCATACTCTCTTTCTCAGACACAGAAACACTATAAAGTCTTTTAATGCTTTGTTACCAAACCTTAAAGCCAAAGGAAACTTTCAGTCTCCTGAAAGCAACACAAAAAGCCAAGCTACTTCACATGAAGGCCATTTTTACCCATCTACCTAAAAACCCCCACTAATTTAAAAATAAAATTTAAAATTGCCTAATTGTCCTGCTGCTTGATTCTGGACTTGATGATGGTGTTTGAGAAAAAAAGGCAAATTAAATGGATCTCTATTTTATTAGTAGTTTAACAGTTACTCTAGGGCCTCTTGTCCCTTAAAACCAGCTATTTTCACAATATTGGCCAAATGAATACTTAGAATGAGACTACACACCCACAGTCCCCAAAGGGTTTGTTGTAATAATTCTGCAATAAAACCACAGGCCCAGTTCTTAAACACAGCATAGTCACCATCAGAAATTTTGTAATAGCAACGGTTCCAGCCCATTACAGGCAAATTAATTACTTTCTATCAGGTTCTTCTGTTTTTCTGGCTCTTTATAGTACTCACAAAGGCTGCACACACCTATCTGCGTTGCGCTACCCACACTGGCACCCCCCGGTGAAGGGTACACAAGGCAGCATGAAGCAGGACCAGGGAATTCTTCTAACACACCAGTAGGTCATACCTGTGCCCTTGGTTTTGTATCCTTGGTTTGTTGTCACAAGCCACTGTAATAATGCAGTAACAGACACATGAAGTTTGGGTCTCCTGCCTTGTACTCTATGTATAATGAATTAAACTGCAAGAAGCAGCACATAATGCATAACGAAGTGCTGCCGTTTGCACTTGTGCCCTGATCACCTAAGGACCCTGTGGACATAGTAAGCAATGGAAACACCAATTGCTAAAATAATCACCCAGAAAACGATGGCACTGTGGCCCGCTTCTTGCACATTTTCCATCACAGACACTGTTTTCACAGAACACTGTAGTTTGGTCTTTCTCGAGAAGGACAGGGTAGCACCCGCACTGCTGTACAGTTTTCTCAAGCAGCCCCCTCCAGCTTACAATGACTTGCAGACTTGCTTAAACAGAGAGATTGTGTCTGTATTTAATAATCCCTCGTGGATTTTATGAATTTCGTCAGTTACCTTCCATTCTTGCACAAACTTGTAGCATCCATAATGTTCCAAAGCATCCAGAGCTCCGAAGCTGAACTATAGGTTATGTGAAAAAACATTCCTAGTAGCCCACTTTAATGTGCCACCAGCTAGTTTCATTTGACTCCCTCAGCTTTAGTATTGGAAAAGATAACATACCATTTCCCCTTCCCCTCCCACTCTGGATTTTACAGACTTCTTACGGATGCTTTGCCAGTCGTCTCTTTTACAGGCTGCAGAATCTGCACTTGTTCCTGGATAAAACCTGTTCCAGAGCTCTGTCCACCCTGCTAACCTCTTCATGAACTCCTTGTTGCAGTTCCTGCGATGACAGATTGCTGGAGCGACACCAGGAGAAACTACAGCTGCTTTCAGGGAAACTTAAATAGGCTAGTTTTTCAGCTGTAACTACTGTACACCTAAAACATGCTAAGTATATCTGTCTATTTATGCTTGAGGCTGCTTCTAAAATAGTTTCTTGTTCACAGTGAACCACTTAAAGCAAATATTGTTCCAAGCAGCCTACACAGGAATTCAAAAGACAGTCTTTAAACATAAAAGTACAGTCTGTATCCAGTAGGTAGAGGGATTGATTCTCAGTATCAAAAAGCATTTTTTAGTGTTAACATTAGGGTCTTCAAAACAACAACTAACTTTCATTAGCTTTTGGCAACGCTGTCGGTCAGGGTGATTGCCAGTGTAGCCTATGATTTGTTTTGTGGCGTGGACACGAATAAAACCCACATGCATAAATGAAGGAAAGGTTGTGATGGAAGACTAATGATTGGAGCCCCAACAATCATGTCTAATTCTGCCAAACTTCAGGAAGTCTCATAATCGAACAGTATGAATTTCCAATAGAATAATAAGTGGTTTTTATCATGTATGGCAGTAGTCACCATATGGTCCAAATAAGTGCATTGGTTTATTCACAAAGAGTCTTTGAAGGTAACAGGTTAAATTAATTTACCATAGAGAACAGCTGCAGGTAGGTTGATGGGGCAAAGGAGGTTCACCCAGACCTCCCCTGCCAGCTGCACATCTGCCATTCTTGGCCCATACACCAGCCTGAGCTCTCGGACCCCTCGGTGCTCCCGACTTAGCAACACAGCCACAGTGTGCGAGGCTGCCTGCAGGAGCTCTCAGCAGGAAGTACAAAAGGAAAATACCCCAGACCCGGGTGATGGAAGGAAACAAAACAAGAGAAAACCTCTGCTTTTCCAGTAAGAATGCTAAGTGTATTACTGAAAAGTACCAATTTCATCTGGAAGCATAAAGCCACCCCTTGGTAATAACCACAGGGTACCAGAAACTGGGAAACCCTCATCTCTCCTCCTAAAGGACATGGAGGACATGTCAACAGGGATTTCACCAGCCACGAGAGCCGGCTGCCTCCAAGTTCCCTTTCAGCCAAAAGAATAATAGTTTTAGTTCTGGTTTTGATCATGTTTGGGTTTCTATTTAAGCTGTGTAATGCCTTCAAGAAAAGGAAAGAAACAGGAGTGACTGTGACACTGGCATCTTAAAAGAAGGAATATAAAAAGACCTGCAGGGCATTTCTGTAGGCACAATACAAGCCCCTGAAGGAATGACTACTCTAACAACAATATCCTCGACTGTCATTCACTGCAAGTAAAACTGTCAAAACTCAATAGCAAGTGTTTTCAGGAGCACAGTCTCTTGGCTTCAACTATTATTCTTGGCCTGCTGAAATAAAGACTGACAGGCAAGCAAGATTAATTTATTGTTGCTTGTATTGAATGGCTGTAGTCACAAGAAATTAATTTAAACTATTAGTACACAGATAAACCTCCAAAAGCAGTTTCCCAAGAGAAATTATTAAATAAAATCACCATGCCAGCTCTCCTTGCAGTTTCTAACGACAGAAGCTCACCGGGAAAATCACGAGGTACTTTTGTTTTGCAAGAGTACGGGGCTATTTGGCTTTCTATTATAACCATATTGGCACCCGCTAGCAGGAGCACGAGGCACGGCTGCCAGAAAAACTCTACGTCTTCCCAGTCACAGAATGACAGCCTTTGTCAACCTCAGTGACAAGAAACCCAGGGAGCAGTCCCAACAGCAGCACAGTTGTCATAGCTATCCCCGATTCATTCCTTCCTTCACAGAAGTCATTCATATACCGTGTATTAGAAATTTACACCAGATGTTGATTAGAAGATAATCGTGTACCGTAACAAAAATACCCTCCCTCTCTTTTCTCAGAGAACACATCTTCCATATTTATTATAAAATACAAACAATGCATTTCACACCTTTGCTCTTAAGTGGGTGGTTTCCTGTATTGTTTTTTTGGTTTGCGGTTTTTTTTAAAACAACCAACCAGCTCTTGAGGGAGTTTCACTGTCATTTTTTTGTCATTGTTTAGTGATTAAAACTTCCCCAACTCTGGAGCCTTATTTAGTTAATAACCCAAATAATTGCACATCTCCTTTGAGAAACTTAAAGATCACTATGTGCTTAACTGGTACTGAGGTTGTGTTTTGTTCTTCTTAGGGCTAAAATTGTCACAACTGTATAAAATCAGTTTCCTGGTGCTATTTAATAAATCTAACAACAGCACATCCCAAACAAAATCAATCTCTTCAGATAATAAAAATAAATATGTATCAGGGAAGGTCAATTCCACCTTATTCTTTCTGCTCTGTCTGGAGTGCTTAGAAACCTTCCCTGGACAAAGCTGCAGCCTGGTCCCCACATTCACACAGCATCCTACAGGAAAGCAAATGCAACACCAGCATCTCTGCAGCCACTGAACCATCTTACATAGGAACATGGCTAAGCAAACAGTTACTACTGCAGCTGACTGCTCCAGTGTAACCACTAAACAGTGCAGAAATGAGAAAAGGGGGAAAGCGTCACCGACAGCCTCACCACTCGACAGTCCAGCAGCATTATGACCATCTATTGATAACCTCTGAACCAAGAGGGGAAAAGGAACAGCAGGTTAAACCTTGGGATGAGACAGAATACACCACACCTTTCTCCTGTGGGCATCCGTGGCTAGGTGTCAACCAAACCTGCATGTGAAGGAAGAGCACTTACATGATCACAGGACTGGAATGGGAAGAAGGCTTTTCACTGGTATGTTGTGACAGCAAAGAAGATGGACTCCAAAACAAAAGCAAACCAAAACCAAAAAACCAAAAAACCAAAAAACCAAAAACCAAAAAAAACCAAACCAACAAACAAAAACCATAGCATAAGAATTTCCTGGGCTGCTCACAACAGCTTTTCATGCAATGCCAGGGAAACAGGTTAGCCAGGTGACAAGAAAGGTCAGTGGCAGTTGTAGAAAGAGAATGGTCCAAAGCCTCCTGTGCCACAAAAAAAACTGGGAAACAGAATGACTGACCATGTGCCATGCCAGCCCTTTTAAAATTCTACCCATTTCCATAGCTTGCAGATTTTGCTATGCTTTCTGTTTGTTGCATATAAATTACCAGATTTTGAGGCCAAAAGAAGCTCTTGTAGTCATCTGAAGTGACATGGGGCACAGGTAGATGCTGTGGTTCTTCCAAAAGTTCAATATTATAGTCATGATGCAAAGCTTTGAAGAGAAGAGGTCACTGCTCTGTCAGGTTCATAAATGATCTATAGAATTCTTCTAATTGATAGTGAAAATAACAGCATAATTTTTCCCATTGATTTTCAGAAGTACAGACTGCTAGCCAAACATCTATGCTGGAGATAAAGCACATGCCAAGTAAAATATATGCATCTATCTGAAAAGCAGTAATACAGCTGATTATTATGCTGACACCCTTTCACGCTTCCTCTAAAGTCTCAAATACTCTAAAAAAAAACATCACTAAGGCTTGAAATCTAACCAAGTTTTGAAGGCAAAGTATTTTACCTTTAAGACAAATAAATTGAAATAGGAATAGATTATGCCTAACAAAAGGGACAGTGTCAAAATGACAGGCAAGCATTTCAGTCTTGAAGAGCCATTAAACGGGATGATTCCAACGAACAGCAGTGTTTGAATGCAGTCCAATGCAGGATTATAACCCTAGAAACAAAGGTGTCAGACTATTATTACACCTCTGAAGTGGAACTTTGGTTCACAGCAAATCAGCAACTCAATGTGCTGCCTCTGCAAAAATGTCCAACACAAGCCTTAGGGGGCTTGTCACCAGTCACGGGACTGGTGACTCTGAAGTCAGGCTCAACTCTGTTACCATCCCAGCTTCTCAAAAGATGACACAAGGGTGTGGTCGTTAATCTGAATGTCATCCCATATGGGAGAAAACCCCAGAGCTCCCTAAGAAAGCAGAAAGGTACAACAGAAGTCAAACTAGAGCTTTAAGAGCAATTAAACTGTTGGGGGGGGAATCCAAACAAAACAAACATAAAATTGGTGTCTGGGTGGTTTTTTGATACGTTTAAAATTAAGCTTTCTGAAAGTTGTGTGTTAGACAGGTATGTATTTTAGAGTTCATTACAAGCATAACTATGCAAAGTATAATCCACTATTTAGGAGATGAGACTTATGAATTTCGGCCCATATCTAACTGTGGAAGTCACAAAAGTTGGTCACTGAACGTCACACGACATGTGCGATACAGATGCGTCAGTTATCCTGAACTGTAAACAAGTGGTTTTAATTACACGAGTGGTCTTGGAAAGCAAATTAACACTACCATGTACAGAGATAGTTTGGAGGCTGTTTTCCTTAAGAAAGTTATTTCAATAATTTTCCTGTAATTTTCAAATCTGATATTGACATTTACATTGCAGATTCGCAGAGCTCAACACAGTGAAAGAAGAATCATGTATCAGAAAATCAGATCTAAAACTACACGGTTTTAATTTCTTAAAAAACCCTAATTCTCCTTTGCATAGTCATAACTCAGCGTAACATGCATATGTCTCTTAACTGACTGTGTGTTTGACACGTATGTAAACACCTCTGAAAAACTTCAGAGCAACCCACCACAGGACAAAGAAGCATTACACAGATAGACTGGTACTGAAAGCAGAATAGCCAGAGCTCACGGGTCTCCACCCAGGCCAGCTTTAGATAGGCTCTAAGCTCATTAAACATCAGAAAACTTACCAATGAGGAGTAATTCAAATTCCTAAGATGAATCAAATACAAACCTAACTTTCAAAGAAATTCAGTTGCTTCTCGTTTCATGCTACGTGTGAAGGTCCTCACAGAACACAATGCTACAAACCTAAAGCCGAGCCATTTCAGACTCATCAGGGCCTGTTCAGATGCTACGAGTCATAACAACTGTGAAGCAAAGAATGGATAAAGAAGTCACTTTTATTGGCAACCAATAATTTGGAAACTAGGTAACAAGAAAATACAGATTTGCATACGATCCCTCTACCCCGATTTAAGCACCTTTTGTCTGGTTTGGCTCTACAAAGGAAAGAGTGCCATTTAGTGGTCAGGTACATTTACTGCACTTTTTACACTGAAAGCAAGACTGTACAGTTAACATCAGTGAAGGAGTTGCAAATGCTGAGCAATGAATGGCACTGTTAGTAATATTGCTGGTTTTACTTTATGAACTACCATGTTTTTTGTAGGGGAAGGATAATGTTTTATTTGAAGCATGATTCGAAACCTTCACTGAATCTTTTTGTGTCTTGTCTCCCCTGACAGCAAAGAGCTACACGCTCCTTCTCCTGCACTCCACGGGGTGATAACCTAGGCTAGGTGCCGGCAGGAAGGTAACTCAAAAACCTGTTCCAGAGAAAAAGTCGTCATGTTCTAAACCAGCAGAAATAGGAAGGAAATCGGAGGAAAACAAACATTACTGATTTTCACAGGATAACTCTCCAGCTAAAGAGAAAAAAGTAAACGGCCATATTCAACTGGAGCTTTCTTTGGATTCATCAGCCTTAGGATTTCTGATGGCTAAAGAGAAGTAAAAAGATGAAAGCTCAATTCTCAGATTGCACCATTTGCCAAAGCAGATGAAGAGCGTTCGCGAATACGGAAGACTGGTTGTGCATCTGTGGATCCAGCAAAATCTGGCCTAATGACTATTTGAATAGCGGGAACACATTCACAGCCCCACGTTCCACCCTCCTTGGGAAATCTTCGATCTTTACTTCAGATGTCATATGCCAGAGGCACTTGATGAACCAGTCAAGTACAACAGATCCTTTTGAAAGTTACTGGAGTGCAAATGGATCGGATTTCTAGAGGTACCTAAAACTGAAGACAAACCACTTTCTTCTAATCCCCAGTGGCTCTGGAGACGTCTTTCACATACAACTAAATACCAGGGAATCTAGCCTTATATAAAATCAGCTATACCCATCAGCGTCCACCTCTTCTTTCCAAGAGACAATAATCCCCTCTACTATATATTTGTGTAGCTGACTCCTAAAGAACACCACACACAGACACCATTCGCGCACAAAAATCCAGGTTCTAGCAAAATTATAACCTCTGTCTTGAAGCGGGATAAATTAGCTCTTACCGCATGTTACGGCACAGCTCCTTTCGCATCCAAATGTCAGCAGCCAACACCACCACAACCTGATTTCAATCCTAGCACTCACTGTAAGGAGTCCCACTAACTTCCAAACTACTCCTGACATCGGGGCACAAAGGTCACCCTCGTCTCTTCAAAGGAAGGGTGACTAATGTGACCTTTGGTACGCAGAGCGTTTACAGGCGTTTCGGAGTGCGTGACCACCAACTCTGGAACCTCCTTCTCACTAGTTCTTTAAACTGCTGTGTATAAGAAGGTAATTTACTTCACTCTTTAGTGAACAATTACGCACTTAGCTGATTGGAATTTAAGAGCAGGTCTAAGATGAACACTTGACATTTGTTGAAAGCCCTCAAGTTTAAAAAAAACCAAGAATTATCTGGAAGTTACCCAATATTTTAAATATCATATGTATTAATCAAAATAAAACTTCACTTCTGATAAAATCTTAAGTATGAATGTTATATACTACATTTGATCTACAGTTAAGGTAATATTCAAAGTATAAAGATCACAAAATTAGAGGAAACATACTTAATACATCATCCTCCTTGAAAACACCTCTCATAATTATCCCGTATTGCTAATCTGTATCCATCAGTGGCATTTGAACCAGGCTAGATGCTTTATACACTCAATAGCATAAAAAAAGCTGAAAAAAAAAAAGCTATCTGAAGTAACATTGCATTTGAAAGAGTAACCCGTTTCAGTCAAAATATAGTGTTATAGTTCTGCAATAAACATATATAAACCAATGCCGCTTAGATGTGAGATGCCACGTATAAAACGTGCTGAAGGTACTGTGCTTAGGCCACCAGCACCCATTTAGATCTAAAAAGAGGTAATACGTTTTCTACTCAACCAAGATTCCTCACGGTATGCTTTGAGTTTTCGTTCGTATGTTGAGTTTCTCTTTATTAGCTTTGGTTTCAGAGGTACTATCTACTGTAACAATATTAAACATAAAATACTGTTACGAGGCAGCTGCAGTTCCCCGGGATGAAACACTTGACCAGGGTTTCATTTGACTGACATTCCCTGTCTGCCTCTGGACGACTGTACAAGCAGTGTGGGTAGCAAGGATTATACGCAGAACTGCTACTCGTAGATGAAAAATGCTATGAAACACCAGCACATTAAAACTTGATACTGATGCTACTTCTGAATTTTGAGCATCTATTTTGATTTTAAGATCTACTAATGGCTTTGTTGCTGAAACGTGTTTTTAATATGAAGTAGTACATTAAACATTTTGCAACCAGTCAATGATGAGACAGCAGAGAGAGAGACTGTTCAATCTGACTAGCAAATAATTCCCAGAGCTGCGCTGTCAGTATTAATGATGTCAGGCCACTCTTACTTTAAGCCAGAGGTGCTTCCCGAGACACATGCAGAGGAAATACAAGTCCCGAACTGCTTCAATATGCCTGCCTTTGAGTGAAGGCTCAGTGTAGCTCTTCCCCGTCTTTATAGGCTTATCTGAGATTGTGACTGAAGCCTGAAAATTTGACTTCAGTCTATGACTGAAGCTGGAACGCAAAGACAAAAAACAAGTTCTTCTGCATTTTAAAAATCCCAGCACTTAAAATCCAAATTGTTTTTTTTATATTAGTTGGTGATGCTTTGTTGTGATCCTTGCCAGCAAAACCCTGCCCTCTAAGGTCTCCATGGTGACAGAGTATGGATGACAACAAGATACCGAATTTTAAGCTTATCAACACTACCTTTTCACTGTTAATGATGAACATAAAACAAAAAAAAGCTGCAGAACACCAGTCCTGATGGGAAGCTTTGACCATTTGTTTCCTTTTAGGCTATTTCTGTAGCATGAGACATAAAATTCCTAACCCTTCTCTACCTACTGAAATCAAGACCCTTCCCCTCCCAGTTACAGGGTACCTCTGCTCTTCCTTTTTAGGAGAGTGCCTGTTTCAAACCAATTTTCTGATTTTTTCACCAACCAAACAAAAAAAGGCATGGATTGAAATCAACTGAAATCAAGATCCAAGAAATATTTCTACAGAGAAAATAAAAGCACAAGCCATACTGCAAACTCTATTTGCAGGTACACCATGACTGTGCCGCTGTTAAACAGGTATTTCACCATTTTGACGGTGGAGTTGCATTCCCCTCGGATGTATTTTCACAGTTCACTTCCTATTGTTACAACATTAAAACACCGAAGTCCAATATAATAGAAATTATCCCTGCATATAATTTTCAGGAATTCTTTGTCATGTACATAAATTAGTAATGCTATTGGGATAGGAATTTTCAACAAAATTTGACATTGCAAAATTTACATTAACACAGCAGTAACTTCGCATTTTTAAGAACCCAGTAATCAGTGAAGAAGAAACAAGCAATCCACTTAAATGGATTACACTGTGTATGAAGGCACACATATGAGTGGGCAGTTACTTCAGAAAGCTCCAGTTCCCAGTCAAATCAAGCGCAAAATCTTACTAATATTAGTGAGGATAAAAGCCCAGAGAACATGCATGTGCTGCATTGCGTACGCTGGATAAAAGAAGGCAGAGAAATGCTCACATCTGCCGAGTATCGTATACTACTTTTCTACTTGAACATTAAGACAAGTTTCTAAAAGCACCCAAAAAAGGTTCAGACATTTATTTTCTTTGCACCTTTAAAATTCACCCAATATTCAGCTCATTCGGAAACTAGCTGTCAGGGCCAATACCTAATCAGCGAAGTTTATTGCTAATGTCAAAGAGCATTTTGACTCATTAAGAGAAAAAACACAATCGCATCTTACATTCTAATTCTTCCACTAAACTTTTAAATGTCTAAATTTCTTACAGGCTACAGCTACGTACCACTGCCTCCCCAACACAGAGTGCACGTTCCGTGGGGACCTTACACTGCAAAAAAATCCCACATGGTCAAGCAAAGGCATAAGCAAGGCTGTGACCCTGATATATAATGGCAGCGGGGGCAGAGGCACACCTTGTAGAAGAATTTGCTGTTTAAGAATGTGATTAGCCTTCATTTATTAGGTATTGGATAGAGAAGGATTATAGCCAGATCCTCAGTTACTTGCGTGGATTTTACAGCGATAGGACTAAATCTGTGGTTGCTCTAAATGCAGTACTTTTTTTTTTAATTTAATTTTCATTGGTGTGGCTTTTTAGGGATACTGATAAACATTCAGTTAAAAAACTCTGTAAACATAATTACCCTGTTACCAGGTTGCTAATTACTGCTGGAATTAACAGTATCAAATATTTTAAAATAATTATGTATGTGGGTAAAGATCAAACTCACTAACACATAAGCCAATAAACACAGTCAGAATTACTCTGCCTACAACACACTCTTTGTGGTCCAGGGTCACATCTCAAGACCACAAAATGTCCCATCAACATGTTCTGGACTTCGCTGGCCTCAGATACATACAACCACTTTGACTGAGGGGCTGGAGGGAGGTGGGCACAAAATGATAGGAGACAATTTCCCCACATTTGGTGATACATGAGATAATCAGTCCACATAAGCTTCCCCTAGTGCTTCAGAACACAGTCAGGTACAGAAAGTTACACAAGGGACAAATTTGGCCTTTTGTGCGGTTTTGAGTAAAAAAAGTTTTCAGCATAATATATATTAAGAAAATATATTAGGTTCTGCACTATCTTTTCTACCAAAAAAGATGAGTTTCTCATCTCTGTTGCTACAGTCTCTCAGGTAAAGGCAGAAGAATGGATGAGAACAGACACAGTTCTTATCCAGAACAGAAACTCCCAGGTTACCATGTTATTCTGCCCTTTTTATTACAGTATCTATATATAGGAATTCCCTATACTTACAAATCAATTTTTATGAAATGAATTATCGTCTCTTTACTGAATTATATATTATCTAACTCCTTATTATCCCAAATGTAGGTAGACTGCCATCATAGGTATAGTAAGAAATAAAACAATTAAAAATTCCCAACTTCTACCAAAGCAAACTACGAAAGTAATTTTTCCTTGTGGCTTTAATTCACATATTTCAAGCATTCTATAGCCACCAAATTGCTGCTTTCCTTAATTCATTTATTCTATTCAAGCACTTTATAGCCACTGAATCACAGCTTTCCATAATATGTCCTCATAGTTCCAGTCCACGCTTGTAGCTGAAACTCGTTTATTTGCGGGATCATAAAAGTATATTCCCTTATTAAGTAAAAAGCTGTTTTCAAAGACTATTTTAAGTTCTAAGGATTTTTAAAAGTAGCTATGCATACAAGATATCACAGTTAAACTGAAAGTACACTTCAAGGGAACCTTGAAATAACCTTTTTCAGACAAAAGTGGAGTGCAGATAGAGGCAAGACATAACATAAAATGGTCATCACTCCTGAATCCACGGCCGATACAGCAGAACTCCAGCAGGCTCACCAGCACATGGTGCACGTGTTTTCTGAATTCCAGCCTTCTATATGTCCACAGTGTGAAAGGCAAAGCAAAGGCTGAAGATCTTAACATAGATGTGCATGCTGACTCAGGCTGTAGGGGTTAACTGAACCAAGCTTTAGTAGGATCCAGTACACCAGTACAGACTGGGAGGTGATCTGCTGGAGAGCAGCCCTGTGGAGAAGGATTTGGGAGTCCTGGTAGACAACAAGTTCTCCATGGGACAGCAATGTACCCTTGTGGCCAGGAAGGAAGGCCAATGGTCTCCTGGGGGGCATTAAGAAGAGCGTTTCCAGCAGATCGAGGGAGGTTCTGCTTCCCCTCTACTCTGCACTGGTGGTGTGTCCAGTTCTGGGCTCCCCAGTTCAAGAGAGACAGGTATCTGCTCGAGAGAGTCCAGCGGAGGCTACAAGGATGCTGAAGGGACTGGAACACGTGTCTTATGAGGAAAGGCTGAGAGACCTGGGCTCTTTAGTCTGGAGAAGAGAAGCCTGAGAGGGGATCTTATGAATGTTTATGAATATCTGAGGGCTGAGTGTCAGGAGAAGAGGGCCTCTTCTCATTCGTGCCCTGTGATAGGACAAGGGACAATGGATATAAGCTGGAGCACAAGAGGTTCCACCTCAACCTGAGGAGAAACTTCTTTACTGTAATGGTCACAGAGCACTGGAACGGGCTCCCCAGAGAGGCTGTGGAGTCTCCTGCTCTGGAGATTCTCAAAACCCACCTGACTGCGTTCCTGTATTTAAAAAATAAGGCTTGTGTTCTGCGGTCAATTAGGTCTTGCAATGCAAAGCACAAAATGCTTTCAAAAGCCAGGACACAGACCCTTAGCTGGGGAAAATCAGGATAACTCATGTTAAATGCTAATATCTCACATACACAGTTTAACATGACCGTTTAATCGGCCCTGCTGGTAGCTTGGGAACACAAGCAGTTTGTAGCAGAAACAGAAATAGCCTATCTAGCTGAAGCAGGTAGGTACAATAGCAAAGTCCCCGTGCAAGAACGACAGCTATTCACAGACATAAAGAATTGGAGGGCTGCTCACCCTTGCTTCCAGTTATCCTCTTAGCACTAAGAGATTTTATGGACTAACGTTAATTTGAATTTTAAGTAACACCCTCTGAAGCCACCATTTATTACCCAGTTCTGTAAAGGACAGCTCACACCTTAAAATGCTACAGCATTAATTATGTATATAAATCACCACACAAAGGACGCGCAGTTAATTTTAATCATTCATTGTTTGATGTTTTGTTACAAAGACTCAAGGCTTAATTAAGTACCACAGGAATAGTCTTTCACGTTTCCTGACAGACACTGTCATAGATTAAAGTGTTCAGAGGCATTCTTCCTCCTCTCAATTACGCTTATGCCCTCTACAGTCACCCTTCCAATTCGAGGCACCGTAACAAGGTATATTAGACACACCGCATGGAGACACATGTGACAGACCTAGCTACCTGCAGCTGACCACATACCCCCAGAGCTCTTCCCTTAAAGCCTCTGGGACTCTATCAAATGCTTAAACTACAGAATGTTATCGTAACACTATTTAAGTTGCACATAGTAGAGCTACATGACTCATCTTCCAGCTTCTCTGAAATTTTCAGACTATCACAAGCGTCTTGCATGGTTGAGGCAGCTGTTAAGAGTTAAAACTCTTGACTTCGGAGGCCTATGCACTGCCAGAATCTCAACCCACACAATGCTGTTCAGGTAATGTATGGCAAGATGTTGCACCTTCTTTTGCTTAAGAATAAAACTGTGCAAATAGCTATCTATAAAATCCAGCTCTAACAACAGAGGTGATTATGTAAAACAAACCAGAGAGGCACTGTTAAACCAAGGTAAGAGCGTGTCGATGTATGACAGCAGTTACGCTCCACCAGTTTCTAAACTGACATACTTCAGCTGGTACAACTTCTCATACAAGCCATAAGATAAAGCCTTGGATAGAATTTTTGCCTTCTCACTAATACTTCACATAAGCAGTTAATAGATACAACTTGCTTGCTCTGATCACCTGGAAGGAATGTTACTTCACCATGTTGCCAGGATTTAGCTTTTCCGTACTCCAGTTGTCAATGCAAATCCTTCAGCTGCATCTAAATTCTCTCAAAGATGATAAAAACAGACATATGAAAACCAGAGAGAAATATTTCTTATTTCAGAAGATTATGATCTATTTTATTATTTCATAGCAGTAGTATTCATCCAGAGCAGCTGATACCAAGGAGCAGATGCTAAGGGTTATGGCAAACAAATCAAAATTATTATTTCTACCACAAAGAGGCTCCTAAGCCAAACATGCATTAACTAAGGCAGTCCTGAGCGAACAAGCTGATGAATGTGTGAACCTAACATACATTGGAAAGGCGAGGAATTTACACTGCTGAGCTATTCATTTTCACCTTCAGCCCTGGAAGAGTGCTGACATTTCTCGCCTTCAATATTCTTCCAGGATCTGCACCTTGGTGGCATGCACAGGAGGAGTCTAAGCTTTTCTCCAATCCTCAGATGGTCAGTTGAGTTCCGTGGTTACTTATTTTCCATGTAAACACAGAACACTTTGGGAAATACACTCCAATTAACAACAGTAAGGCTGAGAAGAACAAGTAATCTTTTGAGAGCAACAAGACCACCAAAACCAAACTATTGAAATTGGTACTATGCAAGTTTCTATTTAGGTACCTAATAAGTATTCATGGATGGTCAAACACAGAAAAGCAAAGACTAAGTGTGGATCTGAAAGTTAAAGTGCACGTTTAACTGACAAAAGCCAAACCTTGAGAGTGCCACTCAAACTAAACCAACCCAAAACATGTAGGAATATCCGTATTTTTCTGCGGACTGGTTATGCATTCACTGAAAGCACCATCTCAGCAAGACCACGTATGGGAGAGTCTCACAAGGCCTCGCATTTATTCTCAAAATGATTCTAGAGCAAATACGCTCCATTTATTATATAACCTTTTTCCTTTCCCTCATGGCAACATCAGAATGTTTAATGTAGCCTCTGGGTTTCTTTTTAGGCTAATGAATCATTGCTAATAAAAATCAGAGCAGCTTGCAGTTCTGTTGATTGAAAAACCTGTTGATTAAGACCAAGAACAGAAAAATAGTTCAGCTTCCTCCTTTTTATACGCGTTCCTCCACTAATGGAGTAAAAGATTAAACAAAATTGTTTAAGTTTGGACATTCCGTTTTGAATGAAAGTGACCAGATCACAGTCAGAATAACAAACAGAAGCTAACTTACTGAATAAGTTATTGAATAATTTAATAATCAGTATTGAACTGAATCAAATGAATAATCAGTAACTTATTGAATAAGTTACTGATGGTTATTTACCTGGACGTTTTCCTTACTACAGTGAAGAAACCATAGTGCTTCATGAAAGTCATGAATGAAAACAAATACAATGTGGTAATTGCTTGTATTTATAGCTCTGTACATATGAAGAGACTGAACTAAATCTGCATGGCAATGATGTTTAAACTATCAGTTGATTAGTAATATGGCAGTTTCAAGATCATCTCTTCTTTCACATCACATAAAGAACAGTTTAAATAATAACATTTACTACATCTGGAAAAAAAAAGTGTTTGTAATTTGTTACACTGGGAAAATAATTTTTAAAAATATTATTTTATTAAGAATCAGGGTCACAGAGGTAAGAAACACCACAGTGCAACTTTAGGCACATCTGTTCACTCATCTCACCATCTATTTTTCCTCTGCATCACTTCAGGCATCACTCAGATCTATGAATGCTAGATACAAATCAAAATAAGGAAAAAGCTGAAATGTGGAAAACAAGGCAACTGGTTGCAGACTCATAAACAAGCTAATGGAAAGCTGATAGGAAACACACCATAGGAAACAACCTGGCAGCAGAAAGGAAGAAGAAAAACAAACAAAAAGGAACGTGCCAGATGAAGTAATTAGCTCTTTCCATCTGTAACTTCTGTGTTATCCAAACCTACCAGGTGATCTAAAAGCTCTAAAGAGGTAAAGCTGGCGTGTAAAGTTTCAACAGTAGGCTTTAGGGTTATTTGCCTACTGCTGCCAATGGGCAGTTTATGCTGGTCGGAGCAATCGAGACAAATTCTTTTTCAAACACATTGGCTTTCACTGCAGGTATTTGGGGGAAAAAAAAAAACAACAGTAAAATGAGGCTTGTTAGGCATAGCTGGAGGTCGAGTTTATCTCACAGGAAGTCATCTCTATAGTTGTTGAAGTTAGCAACTTAATTTGCTTTGAATTTAAAAATTAAAATTAATGGCAGCAAAAGAAAACAATTTTCAGCTCAATTTCAGCATCGTGAACAGGAGCCGCATACATAAACAACAAAAGTCTTCTGCATTTTAAAATTACATAGTGAACTTGATTCTCCAGCAGTTCTCCAAATGGAATTCTCATTTCAGTCAATTATAGATTGTTTACTCCATTGCTTTTTGAGCCTTCAAACACCACTGGGTTTAATTAATTAAACAAATAAGCAACAGTTCGATTAATCAAGTGCACATGCAAAAGCCACTGAAAAATCAGGATCAAGGAAACCTTCCCAGCAACTTCAAGAGGCTTTGCAAGACCACATCAGTAATGGTCTACCAGAGAACAAATAATAGACAAATGAGAACTGAGATTCTGAAGATAGGTATCTGTAGGCACTCAACTACAGCTTTACCACAAAACCTATCAGCCATCTACCCTTCTCAAATACAAGCAAAACACAGCTTGAGCCCTTCTATCTGTTTTAAGAAGGCAAGGTGGAATCCACAAAAAACAGTAGTATTCCTGTCAGCAGGCATCTACACCTCCATTAGTTCTTCAGACTCCTTTGTAGCCCATGCAGGAGAATGAGAATATCTGAAATATGTCTCAGAACAAGCCATGGTGCTGATGGGCCACCAAGCATAGAAGCGTTCTTGATGGTTCAAAAGCAGATTGCTCAGATTAGGTAATATGAATTTCTGCCCTAGGCGGTGCTGGGGAGACAAGGGCAAAGAGAGTGACTAGGTGTAGAAGTAACAGTTTGCAGCTGCCTGCACTCATGTTCTGAAGACAGTGAGAGACACTGTAAGAAAAAATGACGTTATCTCTGGATGTCAACCCAGACACTGGGAACACTTGCTGTTAGTACTAACCACGGACAGCAGTTCAGACACGTCTTAAGTCCTAGGGACTTAGCTTCTGCCTAGATATTTTACCAAACCAACCAGACTCGAGCAACTAGCACCAACAGCTCGCCTGGGATAGCTTGCAAGATCATCGCTATTGCTCCGACCATGCTGGAAAATGTCTGGGCAGCTCTTAAATCATCTCCTGAACCCCATTTCAAGGTTACTTGCCATTGATCTTGATTTGTCTTAAAATGCTAAGTCCTCAGCTGCAGAGGCTCAGGAACTGACTCACTAACAGCTCAACAGGACTGTTCTCAATATTAACTAAATCACAGAGCAGAAACATGATTCGAAGTAGTTAGCAGCAGTAAAACACACAGAGAAAGGCATATTTCCATGCCCTTCAAAATCTTCAAAACCAGGACATTCCTGCAAGCCACATGCACAAGCAAGGCAGGCCCTATGTGGGCAGATATATATTCCTCAGAGTGGAGCTACAAGGATCCTAGGGACAAGTATTTCCAAGTGTCAAAAGCCGACACTAACTCACACTTCCTAGACATACACAGTTTCACTCTAACCTTTAAGTAGGATCGTTGCAGAAGTTGTATGGAACATGCAGCTGCTTTTATATAAACTGAATTATGGCTGTTCTACAGAATAATTGTGAGCTCATAACCGCTCCTCTTAGTCCTTAAATCTCTTGGTTGTACTCTTAGAAAACTGAGAAAAGAAACGGCAAGCTCCTCTCAAGTTCTCATCACATTTCCATTTTGGCAAGACACCTAGTCCAGATCAAGCTGCACTTGGCACCCTACTTAGCCATCTAAAAATGCAGAATTGCTTAAAATAGGACGGTATGCTTTGATTTGTCACAATGTTTATTATTGCATTTATTTTCTGCCTGTAGATATCATTAAAGAAGATGTTTCATCTCAATGGACGTATAAAATCAAAGGAATTAACAAAGGCAGTAAGCCTAATTTAATTACTGTCCTGGTTCTTTCAGTAAATCATGGCTGAGCATAACAACACAAATAAGGATTTGTAACTAAATGTCACTGTAATTATGGAAGAGTAGGAAATTGAGATACAGACTGATTCTAATTACTCCATGATAACCATATAAATGCATCTCACCCAAAGTATTCACAGGACTGTGTGCCTCTTGGTATCTTAAGTTGTCTGTGAAGTTCTATAACCCTGATCTTCTAACTGCTCCATTTCACTGAATAGGATTTCGAAGTACATATCGTTAATAAAATTATCATCCAGAAGGGAAACTAACTTAGGGCCACCATTTGAACCTATCACTCCTTCACCATTCTTCACATCAAAAAAAGAGCTAAAAATACAGATTTTCTCAGGAAACTATTTTCCTTGATTCACTGAGAACACACAGCACAGGCTATATCATCTCAGGCACGTTTTTGAACAGATAGTGAGGGAAGCACAGGTAGAAGCTAGTGTAACACGTCTCCTGCAGCTCATCAACTAGGCTCATCCGCAACTCAACTTTTCAGGTAAAATACACTAAAAGAATTTTTTGGATAAAGTTAAATTGGTAGCAGTTTTGGATTGTGGGGTTTTTTTCTCGATTAAAATTGGAAGAAGATTACACCATTCATTTACATAAGCAACAGAACAGAAACAGGACTCTCAATTCAGTACTGCTTCTCCAGAATACGGACCAGTGTGCTAGAGGATTAACTTTACCTTAGCCTATGACTCATATTTTATTCCAATCTAATACTAATTTCTTCTCTAGTCATTATTTCTTCTTCTCCTTACTTTCAGTACCTTAAGCTTCAAGACTCCTAATAAAATGCCCAGCTGCAACTGTGTAATGCTTATTTTTGACTAACACAAATATGCTCTTTTCATTTGATAATACAACCTATTCTCTCACTGCAAAGCCCACAGAAATCCTCTCCTCCATGCCCATCACTCTTTCAGAAGCTGCAGATCATAGTTAGAAGAGCTTAGAAGACAACAAGCTTTATTTTATTTCCCTGGAGACCTTAAGTGACTCCATTACTGTGTCGAATTTATTAAGTAATGCTTCAGGGGAAAATGCATAGCTTAGTAGAATAGGTCATTTGGAAAACACAAAAATCCCTCTAGGTATCGAGAAACTGGTTGCAAGTGACTCTCCACTCCATACTTCAAAGCCATGCTGGAAGACAGATGCACATGTGAAGTCAGGTTGGCCACAGCCCTGGCTTGTGCTGCTCTCCCTCCACAATGCAAAGTTTCATGGAGGAATAGCAGACATTTATCCGGTGAGCCTTTTTCCCTTGGGTAATTAAAAACTAACATGCATTTCCACTTACCTTATTTGGATAAATATATATATAGTGGTGCAATTAATGCAGTGAAGTCACACATCAATTTTTGTTATGGCTACTATTAGTATTGCTTACCCTTTTATTCTCTTACTGCCCAAAATCTGTAGTGACAACACAAGATGCCTGTGAGCTACATAATATGTGAGCCTTCCTTTTGACAGAGGCATAGCTCTGTTACATTACCATAACCATCTTTATTTTGTTCAACACCTGTAAATATAAACTGAAATGTTATTACACATTTCAAGCTGAAAACTGAAGGGATGCTGCCCTGGTTTAACCTGAACTGTAACATACAGATCTCTAACAATGGCATTTGAGAATGGTGAAGCTTTCAAATGTGCTCAAGGAGTTGGCTGCCCAGTTCCAAACAAAAATCAAAATACATCATTGTTTTTAAACTCAGAAATGTAATTTGCTGCCAACGATACGTTCACGAATGAAGCAATGCATCCAAATTACCTAAGTATCTTCTCTCTGATTCTAAGCAGTTGTCTGACAAAAATACAGTTAGGATCTTTTTTTCCCCTATTCTCTATTTAAAGGTAAATTAAAAATACTGAAAAATCTGCTTTTGTTGCACTGACAAACACAAATATTACACAGGCACTCTGTCAGACTATTTCTGCTTGGGAGCAGGATGTCTGCTTTGCTACAGATGTCAGAAAAACACCCAACAAGCGTTATTTGCACCTTCTGAGTTCCCGTGCCAGCGTCTTACACAAGGAGATACCCAGAGGACAGCAGTGCTCCTGCCAGAGCTCACTGCCCACGCACGGGGTCTTCCACAGGAACGCCATCGACTTCCAGGCATTGGCACGAGCCACCCAATTATAATCAATTAATGATTTTGGATCTCACCAGTGTGCACCAAATGACAGCTACCTCATACAAACAGATGACAAAGGTTAGAGCCCACAGTTTCCAGCCACTTCACTAAGATGTGCCTCCCCCCAGCTCCTTACTGACAGTGCTAAGCAGATACCATACTGCAACTTTACATTTTAAACATAAAGAGCATCTATTTAATAATTGTTTATTTTTATGAGGTATACTCAAGTAAGTGCTACATAGGAAGAGTGATACTACTACATCAGAACTTCATGTGCTTACTCCTTTCAGTTACACCAACACAAAGCTACACTAAGAACGGGCCCTTCTTTCTCAACATCTATTAATAGATGAAAATATGTTGAGTAGACGTAAGAGCCATTCAAAAGTCATTTTCTCACATCACATATGCTCTTTTTCATTCATATTTCATTTTTGTTATAGTTGAACAATATTTAGACGATGTTAAAGTACACACTCCTATTTCTACTTTTAATTCATAGTTTTTCAGCCAACAAGAAAAATAATTTCTCTTCTGAAATTTGTTGGGTGACATAATTATGCTTTACATGTAGATTGAATCACTGCTTTGCAGATGAGGCTGGGGCATTAAATCCAAAATGACTTAAAGCTCTGACCAAAGACAAATCTCTTCTAGAAATTATAGCGAGCTACATTATTCAAAACTATTCAGTGAGCATTGAAGTGACAACATGATGGATGTGGCAGGCCAGTGTGGGTACAGCGCTAATCAATATCGCACGCGTGAAGTCACGGCGCAGCATGAAGCCTACACAGACAACACGTGTGTGCTTGACATTCACCACCATGAGCGGTCACCACACCACTTGCTACAAATCCCAGCTACATCACATATGTCTCTGCAGCAAGATGCAGGGCACTGGTTTTGGAACACCTATGGCAAATAGCTAAATGATTACAAAAGACCTTGGATAGCTCTGCCTCCGGGAGCTTTCGGAAAAGGCTCCTGTTCACCGCAGTCAGGATTTAATGCCAACACCAACCACACAAACCCGAGTATTTGGGTCTGCAATTGGCTACAGCACAAGCACACAACTCACCCACACTAACGTGCATTTCTTGAATAAGCTCCCCACTGCTTATATCACTGAATATAAAGGTCTTCCTTATACATTTGAGTAATCAATACTTGGAATCAAGTAACTCGCGTTTCACCAGTGAAAAGGAAAATGAATGAGGGTAAATTAATGCTGTCACTTTCTATAAACCAGCAATGGCTTCCCGCTACAGAAACCACTAACTTCATTATTTTACAACAGGAAATCAACGCTGCAGCGTATTTAAAAAGTCTAATTTACTTAAAGTAATAAAAAAGCACCCTCAAGGCTCATCATGTATGTCATATTATGCTTAGCTTTAAACACTCCAGCTTAAGAACAGTATGCAAAAAATTCACAGTGAATCAAGTTGATTAATATTTTGCATTTGTATGCAGTACGACTCTCCACTCACCAAGTACTATATAAATACTATTTTATTAAATTTCAAAGCAATTGTGCTAGGTGGGATAATAAAATATCTGTCTTACATTCTTTAACTTGACAATACAGCCTTTAAAACAGATGCAAAGTATTAAATTAATTCAGCTAACTGACTTATGGAGAGAAGGTCAGAAATGAGGGAATTCCAGACTTCTGAAGCCATGCTAAGACCAGCAGAGCACAGAAATCTATATTCAAAGTAGAAGCATCTACATGAGATTTGTGGGTATCTCCTTATCTTTTATTGTATGGTTACAGAAAAAGTTGGGGACATGTGGCATTTTCTAGCACCCATCAGGCTCACAGTGTGTTTCTGCAGCAACTCCATTTCATGAGGATGCTGCTGGAGGGCAAGCAGCTCGTTAGGGAAAAGCTGAGAGGACAGAACAAGAACACAAGTAAAACATAAGTTGGCATAATAAATACAAAGAATTGCAAACGATGAAAGAGGTAACAGATCCCTTTGTCTCTTCCTCCTTTCTAACTCCATACTTCAAGAAATACAGCGTTCCACTTGCTGGAACAGTGTCTCTGCCTGACAGTTGGCTCCTTGCTCCTCTTTTAACACTCACTCCCTAATAGCCATTTCTCCCAGAAAGCCCTCAAGCACTATCTTATTTTCTATACATAAATGGTCACTAAAATTATGGGAGATCAATGCAATATGATTATTTTGTTCATTTAGTATTATATTGTCAACTTCAGTAGAAAGTTAAAAAGACAGATCCTCACCCTAGCAAATACTGGTTCTTTTCAACCACAGCAGCCAAAAGCAGATGATGTTGTAAAATAGGCCTTAAATAACAAGAGTTTCTGAAAATCTGGAGCTGCTAATAGCAGTCAAGAGACCTCCACATTTCACCATTACCCAACCTATCAACTGTATTTACTAGTGATGGCTCTACTCTTCAGAGCTGCCATGTTTCAAAGATACAGCTTGCTGCATACAGCCTCCTGGCCAGAGAATCGTTTCTGATATTCAAGTCAAGGATGTGATGCTAGCCCTTGTATGTGTGGTTTTTGTGATTTGAGATATTTCTGTAGGCTCTTGAAGAATAGGAACTTGTCTGTTACCCCTCTATAACTACACAACAAAAGAAATGAATTCTCCAATTACATCACTTCATATTTCAATGTATTTGTCGAAGCTTCTCTTGGAACAATTCCCCCGATAGTAATTCCCCACGGAATTCCTTATGAAGTGCCAAAGTGGGGCACGAGTGAATTGTAATATGGCTCTAGGACTGATAGCCTTAACCAAATAAATGCTATAATCAGCATCAGTATGTAAAACATCAACAGAATTTTTATTGTACCACGTATTGTCACTGTAGTGTTGATAACTTTTGACTTCCAGAAGAGAATCCTGCAAAAAGCAGCATTTTGTATCATAGTTTTATATTTTAAAGACTTTCATTTTGATAACTGATCTAGAAGCACATGCATTAACTCCCAGCTGACTTCAATATAATACACATGTGAACGTCAGATATACAAGTCTCTGTAGAGAGAGCATAAAGATGTTTCTCTGTAGAAAAACATGAAGAACTTGTTAGGAACCTAAACAAATACTGCTAGAAAACTGTTGCCATAACACAGGGCTGAATCTTATACATGATAGACAGCCTGTATCAACAGCAAAGAGGAGGCTCACAAATCTGTACATCTGGGATGGTCTTGAAGATTTTTGGCGAAACAAGCCATAGGTAAACTATCAAGCCCATAGCTTTAAAGAAGCCTTTACACAGAGTCCAACAAACTGGCTACTAGCAAATACTATGGAAAAAAATCTAGTAACCCAGTATAGAGACATCAGCTTTATTTGGTGACATTGCATCCACTACACTGGGGCTCTGATCCTTCCAACACTTTCTTCCTACTGAATGACTTAAAGCCAGTAGCGACAACTAAGCAAATGCTGAATTTTTTACAGCTAGACCCACCACCAAATAAAGCAAAGGTATAATATTAATATGATAAACACCTTTATGTTTAAAGACAATGTGTATACTGCACCATGTGTCTCTACATTACCACTCAGCGTAGAAATGGTCACCATTTGTCAAAGAGCAAAGTAGATCTTTCTGTTTTAAAAGCATCTCATTTGCTCTGGATAATGAGCCAAGAGTAGAAATATTACGTGTCACATCACATCTCCATCTTAATTATTATCCTATCAAGTATAATGTCATTTAGGCATTATGATCTTAGCTGTTCCAGAAGCTGCTACAAATCTTTATAATAATATATTGGACATAACTTTTCCATCACTGTTAATTCAGTGCTTTATAAGGATTAAAAAAAAAGGAGGAAAACATAGAAGAGGCCAAGTGCAACATGCTAGGGAAGTTTATTTATGGAAAATGGTTATGTCAGCTAATATGTTTCCAACAGGTCCAGGGAATGAATAAGTCTAAACACCATGATACCTTATAAAATGTCATGTTCGGTTTTGAAGCTTTTTGACCCACTAATGAATTAGCTTTCTCTAACCAGGTAACAGCACTTCTTAGTACTGGTTAGAAGGGGTCTTTCCAGTGCAGTTAATTTATTGCATCCTAGCTCCCAGTAATTTAGGGAACTATGATCACACCGAATGATAATCCCGATATAATCACAGAATTATCATACACAAAACATTTTTGAAATGGGAGCATAATTCAAGCAGTTTTTCTGCAAGTATTGCTAAACTAGCATCAAAGGAGATACCAGAACTGAAGAAGGCACACAGCAATGGGCACATGTCTCAAACCCCACGTAAACATGAGTATGCTAAACTGGCCACCTCAGGTACCTCCGTGGGTGGATGGAGAAAGAGGGGTCCAAAAAACAGCAGGTAAGATAGAGGGTGAGAATTTAGAAACAACGCTACAAAATACGTAGTGCTCTTCCCCTTCCAAGAAAATTAGTTTTTTAATTCCAACTAATTGGACTGAATACATTTACTTTATATTTATAGAATAGTAATAATTCACTCAAGTTATTTAGTGTTTATCTGACTTACCAGAATGATGGTGATGTTGTTCTTCTAGGAACTCCAAGTCAAGCATTAGGTCATCTTCATCCAACTCACAGGAACCCAAGTTATTCAAAACATCCTAATATAT
>JANHGN010020487.1:5647-20256 GCA_024605025.1 Megaceryle maxima | reverse complement strand
TTTTGGGGACAGTGTGTTTCTGATAAGAAAAATGACAGTGTTTTTCCTAAGGTCAGTACATGCTTCAAGTTTTACATACCTCTAGCAGATTTAGACCTTGTAATATAAGATACTGCAACATGCAGGGTTCGCTCAGACACCTACCAAATGTTTCTGCCACTGTAGCAGGGATTTCAGCAGCGTTTGTGTCTGTGCCTCCACTCTTGCTGGCACAGACTTGCAGTTTTATGCAGACTCATCCTGAGCAAAAATTCAAGAACGTGGCTGAGAACTGAAGGAAAAGGAACGTCCTTTTTGCTGTTGTTTGCATGGCAGCCTCATCTGATGGGCCAGATGGACAGAGTGGTGTCTTAAGATTCTGTAGAGAAGTCTACCAGCACTTGTCTTCCTGAGATCTGGCTTGAGATCTGACTTTATCAGCAGCCATTGAGTTACCCCTGCAGCTCCACTGCAGGATAGTGGTAACTGGTCATTGGTAACTGGTCACTGGAGATAAGGACACGAGCTGATACGGGCATTAGTAACATGAGGGAGCTGGTGTGAGAGTTCAACGCAGGACTCCTTTTTTTACTCAGGACAAGCTGTCCTTCTGAAATACACACACCCCTCCCTCTCCATTTGTGTTGTACATCGAACGGTGGCGGCACCAGTCAGAAGGTACCTCCTTCTGAAGGTACCTCCTCCCAGCCAGCGTGTTCAGAGTTACCCAAGTTCCGTTAGCTCTTATGTTTTGCTGACTGACAGTGTGAACAGTCCAGAATCATCCTCATGGATTGGTTTTGTTCCTAACAATGGAAATTGTAGTAGATGCCAGTGGAAATTTGTGAAGCTCCATCTTTGCCTATTGAGAAACATGGCCCTCTCCTGGCCCTTCCAGCATTGGACCGGGTGCCGTGTCAGGTCCCTTCTCCTGGGTATCGTGGTGAGGGAGCGAGTTTGGTTCGTGTGTTGCTGGAGCTGCATCTGCTGCGCTTTGCCCGGGTGTGTGGGTGCCAGGTGCACCCTTCAGAGCCTGCCTGGGGTCCTGCTGATGTTTGGCTCCAGGGGAAGGTGCTGCTGGGAAAGCAGTTGCTTTCCAGCGAGCAGTTTGTCTCCAGAGGGGAGCAGGAGGACGCTAGCGCTGTTTCTTTCAGTTCAGCATTGGCAGAGTGCTGCGCAGGGTGAAAAGACCAGCGTTGCTTTGGCCTGCAGCCGGTTTGCATCAAGCAAGCTGCAGTCTCTTCAAATACCCTGGAAGAGGCCAAGTGGCAACACGTCCCATGAGCCAACACCCGGCGCCTGCTTTTGTCCGCCCTGACCTCCCCTTGTGCCACCGCTGCACCTTAGCCCCTGCTCTGGGGCCTCTCTCCCTTCCCAGTTCGAGCAAGCCCCTGCCTCCTCCCACCACGCTGGGCCCTCACTGCTGCGTTTGAAGCAGTTGGACGCGCGTCCAGCTGCCTCTCCAGTGAGCGGGGGGTGGCTTGTGTTCCCTCTCCACTACCTCCTGGCTGTTGGCGGTCGTTGGAGAGACAGAGCCTCCCTGGGCTGCTTGCCAGCGGCTGCCGGCCCTCCCCGTGTCCCCTGCTGCCTGCGCCTGCCGGCAGCCAGCGAGCAGAGGCTGTCGGAAGCCCAGCGATGAGTAGCACTTCACCGAGGCAAGAACCAGGGCTTGGCTCTGGCTCCTGACAGCACGAAAGCCGTCCCCATCGCGGTGCTTTATGTCCTTGGAAGCGGCCGATCTGCAGAGGTGACTGCGTTCGGGTGAGGCTGGCTCCCCGAGCTTGGGTTGAACGTGCTGGGTGGGCTCTGCAGCGTGTTTGGGCATCTCCCAGCAGGCAGGCACTCCCATCCCTGCCGCTGCTGCTGCTGCAGAGAGGCCCTCGCCCCTCTGCCCCCCTCTTTCTCCAGACCGTGGCCTTTCCTGCCCGAGTGGCACACGGAAGGTAGGAGAAATTTCTGCCCTCCGCACAGTGAGCCTTCGGTGAAGGCGCAGTGAGCAGGCAGAAGAGCTGACGAAGTCTGATGGGGATCGAGGAGGAAGTTGCACCAATTCCACTTTCTAAAAATAAGTCAAGCAAATGTTCCCGCAGCCCAGAGGCTGCCACTCTCTATACGCTGAGTTTGTTGGTTTGGTTTTTGTTTGTTTTTTTTTTTCCTCTTGTTCCGGCAAATTTAAAAAAAAAAAAAAAAAGCCACTACAGTCCATCAACATACAGCAGTGGTTGTGTGATTAGATTTGTGCTTAGGGAGAAAGTCTTGGTTGTTTCAGTGTTTCTAGAAGTGACCTTGAAGGATTTCCCACATGTGATGTTTCCTAGAGGTTTGTCTAAGCTGTCCTTAAAGATTTCCAGTGATGATGATTCAGATTTCCTCAGCAGTCTGCTCCAGTGCCTGACTATCCAGATGACTGAGGAGCTGTGCTTGATTTCAGGCTGGTATTGCTGTACTTTAACCCTGTCCTTTTGACATTTCACCTTTTCTCTGGCAGGCTACCAAGGAGAAGAACAGTTCAGTAAATGGAAAAGCAATTGTTTGCGTAGTGTTTGATATTCCCTTCTACATTTCCCTCCTGTGCTTGGGGAGCGTCTGGTCGGGTGTTTAGTTACACGTGTTGGGGGGGCCGGGAAGCCCTAGTCCTGACCCCCTGTGTTCCACTGGCCAGAGCTAATAGTCCTCAGTCTGGGCTGATGTCAGTGAAAATGTGGTGCTTGAGGGGTCATGTGTTTTATTAAGATTGTATATCACCCATTCCCCAGTTGTCTCCTATAGCAAAACACACATCCCAAACGTCTTAGAGAGTGTTTGGTTAGCAGTACACTTACAAAAAACAACAAGATGACATTAAAAGTTACCTTATTTTACCATATGGAGACACTGCTGATAAAACTGTTGCTGAGTAGGAAGGAGCAGAATATTGTTCCCTATCATGGGGTGGGGTTTTGTCTCCTTTTCCTGTGGTCAAATATTTTATTAAATGTGTGTTTGCTCTGGAACTTCATTATCTGCAGCTAATTTCTCATCCCATTCCGTGCTACAGTGGGTCTAGGAACTTCAGGGCATTACCATAACATTTCTTCATTTCAATCCTTGATAAAATTGGCACAGTGCATGTCAGGGGGAGAAAACGGATGAGGCCCTTTCAGATTCTTCCCTGAGATGAAGAGTCACTGCTTTGCAAAGCCCAGATGGGCTGTGGTGGACTCCTAGTGATAAGGCAGTAACAATGCTGAAGCTTTCTGTGTTGCATGAAGATTTCTGTACCACAGTTCCCCTGTTCCTTAGTGTATTTTCTAGCCACTGGTATCTGCTGATTGTTATCTTGGGCTCATACGTTCTCCTGGATCCTATTTTAATACTGGCAGCGTGCGAGAGTTCCTGGGGGGGGGGGCAAGGAGAGGCTGAAGCAGCAAATGATGCCTTTATAGTGCCCCTGCCCACCTGTCTGCTCAGCCCCTGGAAATTGTTGCCACTGTAGTTTTTAGTTGCATTACATATCAAACCTCATAATTTTATTGCCAGTTTGCTTCTGCAGAAGCCCTTGGTGAAACTTTTGACAGTGAATTGCTGTACTTAGAGCACATTCGTGTTGTTGGGCAGTTGTTCAAATACTTCTGGTGGCTGTATGTCTCTACAGCGTGGTAGGAAATGTCTTTCTGTGTGTGCCCACACTGACTCCCCAGGCCTGCCGGACTGGTGAGAGGTGCCAGCCCGTGGAAGGCTCCCTGCTTTCTGCTGGTGGCAAGCCCAGCACAAGACACCCCACACCGGGAGCCTCGTCGCTTCCTGTGGCTGCTCTTGGGCCGGGCAGCGGTGTGCTGACTGCACAGCACAGTTCTGCTGTCTGGCAACCTTGTGTCTGCCTGCAAAAGAACCCAAAACCAGTGGAGACACCCTTGGCATCAGCTCGTGTCCTGAGATGCTTGTGAGACTCTTGAAGAAAAGAACACTTGATGTAGTGCAGCATCTTTAGAGATGTTTTCAGGAGGGGGTCTCCACTGGAATATCAGGTTGAAAAGTCTGCTCACGTGCTGTTAGCCACTAAATGTCAGGGTTGTTGATTCTGTTTGTAGTTCTTACTAGTTCAGTAACAGTGCGATGCAGGTTCCCCTGTTGTTCACCAGGTGGTGAAAGTTTCTATCTTTCAAGTTTTGCTGCAGATTACTCAGTAAAATGGATCACAGGGTGTCAGGGGTTGGAAAGGACCTTGGAGATCTTTGAGTCCAACCCCCCTGCCAGAGCAGGACCATATAATGTGTGGGGTTTTTTTTCTGTAGTGGAATTTCTCCTGGACCTCATGTTAGGTACAGTTGACATGGCATCATCCAGAAGATACAGGCAATAGATAACAGCTCTAACCAGCGTGGCCACCACCTTGCTGCTCTCCTGGAGCCCTTAACTCTTACTGCATGGGGAATAAACAGTGGCAGAACCTGATCCTCCCGGTTTGTCACATCCCTCAAGAGGTGAAGTCCATGTTGTCATTTCTGCAATCCCAAAATGCAGGAGTTTGGGTGGCTGTACAGTGCCACACATCCCCCAGTGTGGCAGGAGGTAGCAACTCACTTGACAGTGAAGTGCTGTGCCCCAGACAGGGCAGGAGGAACTGACTGCTCCTGGGCTTTATCTGAGGCCCTGCACTGCTAACCTGGGCAGTCCCACTGTTGTTCCAGCATTACAGTGAAGCTGAGGGATGGTTTTGTTATCTTGGCTTATTTTCCATCACCATGAGCTTTTCTCTCATCTTGTGGCACAATTTCTAGTCGAGTATGTGTCAGTATATATATGTATATTCATCATTCTCTGCTGTTCCTGACCAGAGGACTCAGCCTGTTTTGGGTCTGTTCAGTTATTTCATATTGTTGTCAGCTGGAAAATCTGTAAATGCCCTCTGATAAATTTTATGGCTTTATAAGCTGTACAAAATGTCCAGCAGGTAGTTTAATGTCTAGCAGAAACAAGTCTGTAAGAGTCTGTTTTTTTCATTAGCTCTTTGGCAGACGCTGAACATACTTTCATAGCTTCAGGACGGACTTTTGGTTGCTTGTGGTCATGGTTGTTGGTTTGTTTTATTTTATATTGGCATCTACTGTATTTTATATTGGCATCTACACGTTGTTGCCAGAGTAAGAGATTTCATAGTGTCTTGTACAGACAACAGTGGAGGGCCTCACAATATATTTTTTAGTTTTCCAAACTCTTGGCCCTTCAGGAATGTAAAGCAGCCTAACAACTTTTTTTTCTTTACATAATTAAAATCAATCTGTTTGGGGTTCCTTGCAGGAACTGGCTAGTGATTTTTCCTCTCTGGGAGTAATTCTCTTGAGATAATATTTCTGTGTACTGCTAGATTGCTCTTTCTTTTCTTCTTAAAATTTACAGAAGTCTTGATGGGCACTTGATAGAATTTCTTTGTATCCAGACTTTGCAGCCTGTAGAGGATATTTCACCTATTTCAGTAGATTTACAGTTTTGACTCCTGGGATTTTAGCTCCTTATGTCACAGGCAAGACCAGAGTTATACACAGGATAAAAATAGAAAGCAGTAATTAATATCCATCCTCAGTGAGCCTGGCTCTTCTAGTCTCTTTTGACATGTTGCACTGCTGCAATTTCCTTTCCTTTTCCTAAGAACTAGATGAATTAATATCTCTCTACATGAGTGAGAAAATAAACTATGATGCTTTCTTCCTGCCCTGGGCTGCCATTCCCCTGGGGGCCAGCGAGTTTCTGTGAGCTCTCCTCTCCTGGGCAGCCCTTGGCAGGTGGCTGCTGGGCTGGGGGAGGGTGGGTGGCAAAGCTAATGGGTCGGCCTCTCCCCTCACCCTCCCGGACACCTCCATCAGGAACTGACTTAGCTCTGTCTCCATGCTCCAGGCAGCAGAGACCAACTCCTTTTCAGCTTTAGCAGGGGTAAATCCAGGTTTGTGTTAACTCGTGAGGGTTTGGCTAATGTTTTTAATTTCTCTTGCAGATGAGGCAGATCAGTAGGAACCTTTTCTCATCTGTCCTGCTTTTGCACAGCAACAGTCAGCTGCTGGGAGTGTTGGAGGGAAGATCTCGATTCTGAATCTGCTTGTACTGCTTGGCAGGGGGTGACCTTAAGTTTTGTCACTAAGTATATATATCTACTAAAGGGATCATCTTAGCTTGTCTGCTCTGAGAAAACAGGCTCAGGAGGGCAGAGCGAGCTGTATTTGGCAGGCCTGGTTAGGTTGGCTGTATAGATGTTGAGTCAGGGACAGCGTTTTGTATACAGATCTGTGAAGAATTCACTTTTGAGTGTGGCTTGAGTCGCAGGCCCAGCCAGCGCTGCTTGATGGCAAGGACCTAACTGTGTGGTGCTGGACCCCAGGAAGTTAAGAAACACTTAACTCCAGAGGTGGTCATTCAGTCCTTTGTGCTGGATGGGGGCAGAGAGCACCGTATGGGCTCTAAGCAATGAGCTCGGCAATCGCTTTGATGCCATATGAGGCTTAAGGATGAAAGTTTTCATCCTGTGTATTCTCCCAGGGGTTGTTGCTGAGCATTCAGGTTAATTGTTAGATTTGGTTACAGAAGGAAAGCCGAAGACAGGAAAATGCAATCCTAGGTGTATGTAACCATCATCGCCCCCCACGGCTCCAGTGGTTTATAGCTCATTAGAGAGTGGTGATTTTTGTCCCTTTCCTTTTCTTCAGGGCTGGTTTGCTCTTGTGTGCTCCCTGAGCTCTCCTCTCCATTTCTACCATGTCAGAGGAAGCACTTTGCCCTGTGTGTCTGTCCCTGGGAGCATCCTCCTCCCTGTGCTGGAGCACTCACAAGGTACAGGGTAACATAAAGATCAGGTCATCTCCTTCCCCTCTCTTTTCAAGGCTTTCCTCATCTCCATTTCTGTTTTGTCCCCTAATTACCATCCCTTTGGCTTTTTTATTCCTCCTCAAGCTGCCTTTCCCTGCTTATAGTCTCCTGAGAACGTTGTGCTGAAACTTTCTCAAACTTCCATTACTAGAAATAGTTAATGCAAAATCTCCTTTCAGGAATTCTCACATCCAACCTGCAGCATCCTCACACAGTCTGTTGTGACATTTCCAATAGAGACAAGCCTGGAAGTCAGACCTTTCTTTCTGGATTACCTTCTGTTTCCCCTTGCTAGGGACATGGGTATATATTGTCTTCCTGGACTTAAGGTACATTCATTCCATCAGTTAGTATTGTTTATCCACCTTCCTTCCCCTATCTCCCACCCCATAAATAGCTGAATTATTAATAAGATACAGAATAAGGTTTATTACACTTCTTTTTTTTTTTATTTTTTTGGTACAATATGTATCCTGGGTGTCGAGCAGAGTCCTGTGAGGAGTTTCCACATTGGGACACATTTCTGGGGCACGTACATGGTGTGTGTCTGGCCGAGCAGTCAGGACGTGCTGCGGGAGGGTGGCTGTCTCAGCCTGTCATGGAGCTGGGCGAGAAGGTTGTGCCTGTTACAGCCAGTGATAATATGGAAACCATGTGCTGTGGGTTTTTTTTTTATGTACTCCTGGTTAAACTCTTATTTAAAGACTTTGAAGCATCCTATTATGTGCTTTTGTATGGGGTGACTTTGCAACCGTCATGGGCAGAATCCCATTTCAAGGTCTTCTCTAAGCCATCTGCTTTCATTAATAGCTTCTGGGTTTGGCATGTGGCTCGGTGCAGATTAAAATAGCCCCACTGCTGCAAAACTTCCTTCCCCACCAGCATCGGCTTGGCCTTTCACGTTGATCCCTCACAGGACAAAGTGTTCTGTATTCCACCCTGCTCTCAGTGTGTGACCTCCAGCTCCTGAGTGGTGGGGAATGCGTGTTCCAGCACAGAGGCATGTTGGGGTGCACCATATCTCTGCACTCCTCCGTGCTCCTGGGATTGCTTTGAAAGGAAGCC
Source organism: Megaceryle maxima (assembly GCA_024605025.1). Classification (NCBI taxonomy): domain Eukaryota; kingdom Metazoa; phylum Chordata; class Aves; order Coraciiformes; family Cerylidae; genus Megaceryle; species Megaceryle maxima. The sequence goes on along the minus strand of JANHGN010020487.1, from coordinate 12,375 downwards.
AGGATACGTGCAAAAGTGGCATGTGGCCTGACCCCCAGCCATCAGGGTATGGTCAGAATATGCTGGGGTCAGGACTGCAGAGTGTCACGTGTGAGAAATTTTCTCCTCTACTTGAAGGTGACCCCTGTGGTTTGGGTTTTGGGTGTACTGGCATGCCACTCTATATCACTTCCACTGCTGTAACTCAAGCCATTCTTCTAAAGGCATGAAACTTCAACCTTTTCAGTGTCAGAAGAACTCGCTCGTAGTGATAATGTAGATGGTTCTGTGGCAGAAGCATCAGCTGAGGGCACACAGATTCAATTCCTTGCTTTGGCATGTTCTTCCTATATAGCCCTTGCTAAGTCCATCTGACCCTCAGTTTTCTACATATAAAAGGTGCCTCACCTGCCCCAAAAGTCAACTCCTCTGTGTTGATTTCTGTTACAGTGCATTTGAGAGAGCTCCACTGGAGGTACAGTGGTGGGCAGGTCAGAAATAGCTCTGATTCCCAAAGCTCCTTCAGAACATTGATGGTGAGCCGTGGTCTTGGTGGCCTCATTCACATTGAGATGTGGTACATGGGCGTTGCTCGCTCTGGGGGAAACAACAGCAACACCTGAAGGTCAGGTCAGCAGCAGGAGCAACCATGAAAGGGATCTGCTGAAATTATTCTGGAGCAGAATGAAGCTGCCTTATCCCCAACTGGAATGGCAGGGGATTGGGTTTGTATGGTTGGTTTAGGTCTGCGCTACATCAGTCAGACTTCATGGTGGGCCATTCCTTGTCTCACTGGCAATGAGAGGTCTTCTCTTCAAGCCTTGAACACAGCACTGCCTTGGGGAGGGGCAACGCAGGATCCTCTGCTTGGTGCTTATCCCTGCCTGTGGCATGGGGGTTGGAACTGGATCATCTTTAAGGTCCCTTCCAACCCAAACCATTCTATGATGCTGTGTTGCCCTACATGGAGAGACTTTAGTTTTTGCACTGTGCTCCTTTTATCTGTGTGGGGTTTCTTAAAGAAGCAAAGCAACACTGATCTTAGAGCAAAAACAGTTGTGATTTTTCAGCAACATGTGAATTTCTTAGAGCAGTCAACCCCTGTCTTTCTAACAAGCATTTGAAGGGCTGGAGTGCTCAGTCCCTTCGCTATAGAAATGGCAGATATGGAGCAGGCTGGCTTTAAATCCCAGCTCCTCAGTAGAAAGGTCTGTACTGAGAAGATTCAGCATGTTAAGGGGCTCCCTCTTAGTAGACTCAAGCCAGACCATCTTACCTGTCTTTTCTTCTTTTTGCAAGCCCTTTCCTCTCTCTCTGTTTCTCTCAGCCTGGGTATCCTGTTCCTGGAGAGTGCCAAACATATAGCTCTTATTGCAACCTCTTGAATCTTCATGGAGAGTAAGGTCTGCTCACAGTGATACACAGCAAGATGTTTCTATTTTGAGCCAAGGCCATGCTGTGTGTTTTGGATTGGTCTTTTTTTTTGAGAGAAGGAAACCTTTACTGGAATCCTGCAAGGTTTTATTTCATTTCCTCTGCAGTCATGAGAGTTGGTAAAAGCTGTAGCCTCCCTCACGATGCTGAGTGATCCCTTTCAGTGGTCCCTGGCTTTCACCCTCATCCTGAGCCATTGCCTTTCCCTTGAGCTCAGCTCAGGGGTGTCCGATGATCCAGCTGTCATTTGCTAGGAGGTTGACCCATCTCTCTCCTCCAACCTGAAGGTGTTTAAAAGGAAGTCACAAAGTTGCTATTTCCATTGTGGACACAGGGTCTCTCCAAGTTTTTTACATGGTTTTGTCTCTCTTAAAATACCTTCTCTCCTGAGACTTGGCTCAGGGGCTAAGGAATTGTGTTGCTCATGATCACATCTTTGAGACACCTCAGTGTCTTAACATCTTTCACAAGAATGCATTTCTGAGGAGCCAGTCGTGAAGTCTGGAGTTTATCAGACTGCTTCTTACATGGTAGAAAGATAAAATTAGTTCCAGAGAAAGAGAGATGTTGGAAACGGCACAAAATCCTTCTGGTAGAAAAAGGAGTAATGGTTTGCAGCCATCAGATATTTCAGATCACATAAGGGGATGAATACTCCAGATGGAAATACCAACATTCATTGTTACAAGGTTTCTTTGAAAAATTTCCTAGTATGACTGTAAGGACCCTCGAGACCTAACAAGGGGAGATGCTTTCAGAGGTGCTGTAGCTTTGTCAGCCTTTGTTCAGAGCTGCCCAAATGTGGCTTTGCACAGACAAGGAGAATTAAAACTGCAGTCTTGTCCAGGAAGACCATCATCGGGGGGTGGAAGGAAATAATCTGGTTGGCTGAGATAAATTCTGACACACCTCTTCAAACTTTGCAGCTACTGGCTCTCGAGAGTTTCCTGTGGGTCCCAAGGAAGCGTTTTGTCATTGTGGTTTAGTATTCCTTGGGGGGGCTCTGAGGAGGCTGGTGCTCAGGGTGGTGCTGGGAGCTGCCTGCTGGTCTTTGGTGTCTACCCAGAAGAGGGGTTGGTCGGCTGGCTCACCAAAGCATTCTTTGAGGGGGAAACCCATGAATTTAGACTAGCAAAAGTTATGGTGTCTGCAGGTCAGGCAGAAATCTGGGGCAGAAATCCAGTGTGAAAACCAGAAGAGGTAAGAAGGGTCTTGGATCTCCTGCTGGCAGCCTTCCCATTTTTCAGGTAGGCTGAAAGTACCTTTTCTTTCTCCACCATAGAAATAAAAAATGGAGGAAAAAAAAAAAAAAAGATGTTAAATGAGCAGGCTGAGGTGGTTGTGTGCATCTGCATCCTTATTGCTCTGCACCTGGTTTTGTGATCGGGTTGGGATGCAGTTGGTTGCTCCTGTGTAACTCATGGTGCACGTCTGGGCTTCCAGAAGGGTGCTGGAACAAGACACAGCACGGCTGAGGCCGCAGCTGGGACACTGGAATGGCAGCACCCACGGCACCCTTGGTGGGCAGGAACTCATCACGCTGCCCTCACATTTCCTGAGGGGATCTGTGGGGGATAGCTCTTGAAACACAGATAGTGTTTGATGGAAAGATACTCATGAAGAAGATACTCACTGAAGCAGAGGTTATGTGGAAGGGGTTTTTACTAGCTGGTCATGGTGCTGCAGACCCATGCTTTTGGTGGTGGGGGGGTGTCAATGACTGCAGACATCTTGCATTCTGAGAAACCATCGGGATTCTCTTGGTGCTGTCCCATGGGATTTCGGAGAAGCATCATTCTCACAGTCCTCTGGCAATATGCAGAGGTTTTTTTTTTTTTACAATCCTAATCTGTGGGGCGTGTATCCGACCTAATAAAACCGTTTTTCAGCTTCACTGTTGGTAGTTTTCTTCCTCCTCTTTCTGAAAACATCTTGCCTGCTGGCAACTGCATTGTCCAGAGAGGTTTGAAGCTTGGCATGCTGTCAACAAAACTTCAGTTACCCTTTCAATCAAACATGGTAACGCTGTGAGCTGACTTGGCCTCCATCCCGAGGTTCACCATAATCTTCCTTGGATAATGGGATGTCCAAACAACCCTAGGAAATAATTCAGATGCAAGTGGTGCCTTTGGTGGAATAAAGAACTGCCTTGAAGAGACATTAAGAACCTTGGCTTTAACTCTTTTCATAATTATGCACTCCGAAGGAGCGGAGGCTTTGTAGATAAAGAGATTACATGCATCTTACGAGGTCTGTATGGATGTGACTGTATCTCCCACCCACATTTTCTCACTTTTTGTTTTACTGACGCTGCAGTTGCAGCATTTAGTGGAAGAATATTGCAGAGCAGGCTGCTCTCTAACCCTACAGGTCCTTTCCAATCTGGCACAGGTACAGTGAATGGTTCTCCCCTAGGGACGTTAAGGATGAGCTTTTGGAAGAGCCTGTTGGTAAGAGCAGTCGGGGGGGAGAACTTAATTAGATTAAGATGCATTTCAGTGCTGGTTGTGCTGAGGGTTGTGTGGTGAGACTGCTGGAGAGAGCAGCAGCCAGCTGGGCATGCCCCAGGATGCTCTTCCCAGCCCTGGCTGCCTCTCTGCTGCCTTTTTTTATTTGTATGTACTTATTTATTTATTTATTAAACAAGAAAAGGGAAAATGCACCCAAGGTGTAAATCTCAGTGTATACCAATGCCAGGGGTCACTGGGGTGTGAAGAAAACCACCTCTCAAGCTGGTGTCCAGCCTCTGGCTGCCACCTGGTGCCAGCAGCCTAAGCCAGATTTTTCCTTGCCAAAATGCAGCAACTAACACAGTAACGTGGTGGGCAGGATTGGGCTGGTTACCCCACCTTCTGTCAGCTTTCGCTTGAGGTGTGAGTAGTGATGGCCTGCACGCTTCAGGCTTTGATAGCTATAAATGCTGGTTGTCTTTGTCCTTTTTTAGTGTTGCTTGTTTACTTGATAACATCTGCCATGAGAGGTGCCCTGGGATAGGGTGAGGGGCAGTGGGCACAAACTGGAACAGAAAAAGTTCCATCTCAACGTGAGGAAAAACTTCTTTACCGTGAGTGACAGAGCCTGGCCCAGGCTGCCCAGAGAGGTTGTGGGGTCTCCTGCTCTGGAGACTTTCCAAACCTGCCTGGATCTGTTCCTGTGTGGCCTGCCCTGGGTGACCCTGCTCTGGCAAGGGGGGTTGGACTTGATCTCCAGAGGTCCCTTTTGTCCTCTACCATTCTGTGATTCTAAGTTGTATGTCTGTTAGTTTCCAATAAACAAATTTCTCTTCTGCCTGGTCTATAGTGAGGATTTTTTTAGCATTCCAGCTTTGCCTGCTGCACTGAGGAAGGGAGAATTTGAAGTCCCCAATTCTTCCCAGTCCCTTCACGCTATTCATTAATTTACATGCCTCTCCTGTGGTCTCTCTCCATTTTATTACTAATCAGGTCTAGTCTTTTAAATCCTCCTTTGTGTGATAGTTTCATTTTACAAAAGCTGAACTAGTTTACATCAGCTGGGTCGATGTGATCTTACTCCTCTCAGAGGTGTTTAACAGCTGCGGTCCCGTGTACACGTCGCAAGCTCAACTTAAATTGTGTCAAGTTCCTCCCTGCTTTGCTCTGGCAGGTGGAAATGTTTGTTGTGGCTGTCTTTAAATTTAAATTTGGATGTTTTAAATGAATTAAATATGAACATGAATAATGCAGCTGGTAACCTAGCCTTTCTGCAATTAAATGCAAACTTTTTCATTTTGTCTCTGTGCTTTCAGGTTTTGATATGCCGCAGTAATTTTACTGACTTTGCTGTCTTGTAGGAGTGATGGGGAACTAGAGCTCATGACAGTTCAGTGGAGCCGTTGGCACTTTTGATATCTCGGTGAGTGGAAGTTGTTTGAAACTGTGGGAAAGGCACTTTATCTGCTACAAAAGGCAGCAAATCAGTTGGCCTTTTTAGATTTTAAGATAGCATCCTGCTGAAATTAATTTGCACATTGATCTGTCCTTTCAGGGTATAAATTCTGGAAACGAATGCCACATAAAACTGTGGTCCGTGCTTGCAAGATTATCTCGGTATCCACAAGCATGAGAAACACAGCTCTTGGAAAAGAGGCGAGTTTTAACTCTGGTGTGCAGCTTTGTCCAAGTGTCAGGGTCTGGAGATGGAGTATTGCAGCATGTGCTGGGCTGTGTATATCATGAATTCTTTATTTGATGCCAAAGTCAGATTGTCTCTTTTGTGTCACTGACCCAGCCAAGAAGCTCTCACCAGGGCCATGTTTGTGCCTAAGGCCATTCAGGAAGATCTATCTGTGTGAACAGCCCATTTTTTTCCCCCTTGGATACCAAACTGTAGTTTCTGTTAGTTATTACTTGAAGACTTTTCTTAGTCTTCAGTCCCTGAACAGTGTAAAGTCCCCGTACACCTGCACTGTGTTTCTCCCCATCCTGCAGCTCCTGCTCGCTCGCCTCTTCTGCTGCTCACTTTCTTCTCTCCAGACCAAAGTCTTTCATCTTCCCTGGCATGTTTCAGGCTTGGGAAAGCCTACAGGGTGATTCCATTTGCCTTGCAATCAGTTGTCAGTGAAATCCTGGGGTATTTCAGGTAGAAGGAGCTTTTGAAGGTTGCCTGTTCCAGCCCCACGTTGCTGGGCAGGCTCTGAAGTCAGAGTCAAGGTTGAATCAGGCTGCTGAGGGCGGGTGCTGGTGACACATGGAGTATCTCCAAGGATGGAGATTTTCTAGCTTCACCGGGTAACTGCAGAGTGAAATTACAGCCAGTGGGAATTACCTATTCCCAAGCCCTCTGTTAGTGAAGCCTACCTTACACCAGTTTCAGGAGGGCTGGGGTCTCTGTGGCTGATGAAGAGCAGGCAGGGACCAATCCCTGTTTCTGGGATACAGTGAGGCTGGTGGCTTTGGTGACACGCAGACCCAGCACCTGCTGGAGCAGGTGGGCTGAAACTGCTCATTGTGGGGTTTGGCTCTGGCTCTTCTCTGGGTGTTTTCCTGTTTCTGATGTGCACTAATTTTTTTTCTTTTTCTTTTCTTTTTTTTTTTTCCATTTTTGAGTTAGGATTTTGCAGGTTGAAACCACATGTTACTGTCCTGTGGTGTGAGAATGTAGAGGGAAGCTGGATGGTGCAAAGCCATAGTGGAGGAGTGTGAAAGGTGGCAGGAGTCAGGCTGGGGCCATCTCATTTGGACAGTTTCTCAGTAGAATATTTTGGCACACGCTGTCCCCAGGCAGCCCCTGGTTGTCACCTGAGTGGGAGTCCTAGTGCAGCCTCAGTCTTCTCCTTTGGGGACAGAATCACACTT
>JANHGN010020486.1:15314-76523 GCA_024605025.1 Megaceryle maxima | reverse complement strand
GGTGGGGGGAGGGGAATGGGGGGGGAAAGTGGTGGGTGACTGGAAGGGTGTGAGGCTCACTCAGTCCATGGAGACTCAACTGCCAGGCCTGCTGCTCTGCAAAGAACCAGCTCAACCTGTTCTTAGGCAGTGCCTTATTTATACTCCAGTGCACTGTGCACATTCTGATTGTTTGAATGGGCAAGCCCAGACAAAACAAGTTAAAGGTCTAAACCCTGTGGCAACAGTTAATCACCATAAGGTGCAGTTGAAGGGCTGAGGCTCCTGGTTTTTGTCTGTCCAGGAGGCTGCTCTTGCCACACCTTGTGCTGCTGGCTTCCTGTCCTCAGCTTCCTCTCCTAGAAGACAGCCAAGTATTTCCATGAGCTGTCACTTCCTAGCTGATTAATCAATCAAAGTAGTCCTTCAGAAATTTCCTATATGAATGATGGCCTCAGTACTTTGGCTGCAGTGAAAGCCTTTTACTCATGAGTGGCTTGTATTGCTTCAGCAACCTTCACAGCAACCTTCACAGACTTCCGCAACTAAAAACAACATGGTATTTATAATACTTCTGTTTTTACTTATTTTCTTCCTTTTACGCTGTCTCTCACACTGTTTCTATACTCCAGTCTTTTAATTATATGTAAGGGAAGAAGTGAAGACACAGTTGGTTTTCCAACCCTTGATACTTCTATAAAGAATACTCAGGATAACCACTTGGTCAGCAAAGCAAGCCAGGAAGAGAATGTAAATGTCCTGAGTCCAACTCCAGCTCTTGTTACATTGCACAGACTGAACATACAGCATTTTTCATTGAAGAAATAAATGCAAATGTATTCAGTAAAAACCCATGTTATATAATTATCTCTGCATAAATCCTGAAGTGAACTGGGTGATTCATTCTGGGAATTTTGTGTTGGTTTCTTTTTAACCCTCAGAACTCTGAGTCCATTAGTCCATTATCCTGGACAGTTTAATATTTTTTTGTGTGGGTTTTTTTGTGGGGTTTTTTTTTTTTTTTTTGGTGGTTTTTTTGATTTTGTTTTGTTTTGTTTTTTAATTTTAGGTTTGCTTTTTGAATGCCAGTATAAAATATAAACATAAATTTTCTCATACTTTCAGGCTTTGTTTATGAGCTATGTACTGGTGTCACAATGCCAAATTCATTCTCAAAGCACTTGCTGCTTGTTTCCAGGAACTTGGCTACTCATGCAGTGATAATTTCTAATTCCAGCTCCCACTGATTGATTACACTGCATTGATGCAAAGCCAGAGCACCACGAATCCTACCCTATCTTGTCCAAACCTGATTACCTGATCCATGTTCACAATTTACAATGAGGTATGTGCTGAGTTGCCAAGCACAGAAGTCTGGCCTGCATGACTGAGGAGTAGAAGGTCTTACTGATCATCCCTCTCCTAGTCCATGGTAGGATGAAAACGACCTACATCACACCAATGAACTGAATTAATCAGCCAGCTAAAATAATAAATTGAAATATATGTTTTGAGCTCATGTCTATGAATTACAAGTAGCTCAATACTATTAAATTTTACACATCACACATTCTTCAGCTATCTAGAAGTTGCCTCTTCTTGACCTCAGTCTGGGATAACATCTGGTTGAAAAACAATTTTCTTACAGGTGGATTGGCTCTTCATTTTCAAGATAGAATGTGTTACTGCTGCTCTTGTAAATGTGTAGACCATTACAGGAGGTAATAAAAAACATTTGTCTATAGTAGTAATCTCTAGTGAAAGCAATCTTGCATAAGTTCATACTCTCCCACTGAATGCTTTAATGAAAAAAATAATGCAGCAGGAACATAATTCCTAAATATTTCTCGATTCTGCATAATAAAGAAGATCAGAGGGGCCAAATGCACTTTAGAGAAGCAGATCACATCTAAATAAAGCATTCTGCTAAAGGATAATTGTTCTCTTTTCAGAGGAGTTGACAGAAGTTGAACTGTAAGGTCCAGTCTGATGTTTATAAACTACCAGTTCTCAGTCACCTCTTAAAAATCAATTGTTAAGGCTGTAGCTGCTGGTATCAAATCTGTTGCTGACAAGGAAGTAAATGGCAGCAAGCTGAAACACAGGAAGTTCCACATCAACATGAGGAAAAACTTTGTGAATATAGAGATTTCTGATACACAGATTTGCATGGGCCATGATGAGAATCATATGCACAAAGTTTTGAAAATGCTGACAGCACTTCCTTACATCTGAACGTCACTGAGACAAGTAAGTGAAGAGATACCAAATATGCCAAAAAATATACGAGTTCCATGTCTCTGGTGCCAAACACCTTACACAGTTCTAGAGATGAAAGAATTCTGTAATGCCATTTCTGCAGTGAGTTTCTATGCTCTTGGTTCAGTTGTGAGGTGATGAGGCAAGAACACAGTTTGGGTCAAAGACTGCAGTGCACAGACAAGACTTGAGTGAATGAAGAAAAAGTAAATTCTAAAAGTGCTGTAATTTACATTTTTCTGGGTCTCAGTGTGTTTTAACTGGTCTATATAAAACCAGAACATGCAATGCAAATGAAAACCAAAACCAAAACCAAAACCAACCTAAAAATGGTACTGATCACAGAAAGGAATAGTCAGTGTGCTGCTACCAGGAACATGAGAAAAAAGGCAAGGAAAGCCTCCACTGAGCAGAAATGATCAGTGGGAGAGATCTTAACTGAGCCTGTTTTGGTTTTGTATCTAGCAGACTTAAGATGCAGTACTACTGTTAATCTCCATAGGTAGTAGTATAGTGATAATTGCAGATTGAGTCTTCACATGAAAGTTATCTCACTCAGACTTTCCCAAAAAGCCTCTCCTGACTACAACTAGGAACCGCCAAGAAGGAGTTCACGGATAGGATTTCAAAAGAATATTGCAAAGCAATAATGGTTTTGGTAGAATTGATAAACAGAGGTAGATTTACTTTGCAATATATTAATTTTGAGCCCAGTTTGTTTTCTTTTGTTTGATTGTGTTTTCATGAATGAAAAGCAGGATATTAAAGCCAGGTCTCAGGTTATTTGGAACTTGAGACAATCTTTGGGATTCAAAAATAGCAGCTGTATACCTAATATTCAGATGGTAATTTTTATAAATTACCCTCTTTTTACTTGTAATGTAAAAAAAACAAAACAAAAAACAAACAAAAACAAAAAAAAAACCCAACAAAACCCTAAAAAAACCCCAACCCAAAATCCCAAAGTGTCTTATTGCTATAGCTACAATCAACATAATATACGTGAAATACTCAGTTGTTTAACTTGTGCTCATATTCAGTAAGGTGCTCATGCTATTCTGTAACTACATGAAAATCATACTCCTGATGAGGTAAGTTCTTCTCTGGGAACTGTTCAAATCTAGTGAGAATCTTTGAAAATACACTGAAGCTATTCAGAATGCTAGTTTGGCAACATGCAAGCAAGAAAATAAAAGTCCATTTTCTTCCCACACGTAGACTGCAGTAAACTTCTTTAACAGTGAAGAATCACCATAGACTTTTTAAAATAGGCTTGTTGCTTTAAACTAGAAGCCTTACCATCTGTTCTGTACTAATTAAGAATGCAAAGAGAACACATTTCACAGTTACATCAACACATAGTAAGATTAAACTGGTTAAATGACTAGGTAAAAGCTTCCCATGCTTGTACAATGATATTTCCAGCTGTGTTTCCCATAATCATGACATAAATAAGAAAAAATGATACTCTAGATATCATGAAAGTTTTACATTTACTAAATACTTACTTGTATCTGCTGTTAGATACAATGATCTGTCATTTTAAGACTACAGTGCTCAGAGCAGGTATTTTCAAATCAAACCTAAATTTTCAATATGCCTTTAAAGTTACTCATTTACTCAGACACCTTGGTGTCTTTATGAAGGCATTCTTAGGCATTCTGATTTTAGGGAATACTTCAGTTGCAAAGGCAATATTATCAAAGGAAAGACTAGGAATGCATGATTGCTCTATATAAACCATCTCTCAAATAGCAACTTCACTGCTGCCTCTGAAAGATAAATTTCAATTCTAAAGAACACTGATTGAAATCTAAGACTATTTACAAAAGGTTTCTAGTTCTATGTTCAGCACTGACTAGATAGAACAGTATCTGCCATTTTTAAATCCAGTAATGTAACTGCAGTTATGTCAGTTTGTGCTTTTGAATCTGTACCAGAAACTCAGCACAAATGTGAAGAGACTGTATAAAGAAGAACATCTTAAATTTATGTAGAAATAGAGCCACTTCTTAAGGTAAAAGAATCTACGCAATAATATCACAGCTACCTTAGTTAACAGGCAAGCACTACAGACAATGAATATGAATCATATTTACTAAGTTGCTACTTGTATTAATATCTGGGATATCTAACAGGTGCTGAGGAATGCTTCAGTCTGAAAATGACATCTGGTTAGTGATAATCACAAATGGAAATATTCCTTTAAGGAGTAAAATTGAATGTGTCTGAATCTGCAAACATCACAAATGCAGAATAAAATGTGTGCAATAAAAACAGAGATGCTTAAGAAGTAATCAAAAGTAAGAACAGCTATTTAAATAGATGAAAAGTAATCAGATTGAAATAAAAAGGATGGGTTTGCCAAATGAAGAGAAAAATGGGACAAGCAAAAGAACTCCTTGCCTTTTATTAAAGATCAGATACTTTTAGATTCTGCAGTGAAGCATCACTGGGTCCATTAGGTTTCCACAGACTGCAGTTGGTTCAGATTGAAAATGGGAAGAGCTATGGTTTATGTCAGAAGATTTCTAAGCCGTGCATAAGAAAGTTTATAGAATCATCCAGACTTCTGACTATAAACCAGTGATTAAAAGTGCAGGAGATGGATAATAGACTGCACATTAAAAAATGTATTCTTTAAATTACTTAGAAAGCAACAACTGCATAAACCAGCATTCTGCATTGGAGACGCTGTATCAGATTTGAAATGAATTGTCAGTTCCTGCTTTCCCCTGTTTCTTCAGATTTTTTAAATAACATTTCATATTTTCTAAAGATAACTTGCTTTACAAAAACATCCTCGGACACAGTAGTCACGCACATATAACTCAAGGCTTTCTTAAGTTTCATGCCAATGCTGCTGTTACGTTTCCCCATTCTGCTTCAACAATTGCCTCAACAAATCCAATGCATTCACAGCATTTCTCTATTGCCTCTTTGCAGAGCATTTTAAAGTTTTTGTTTTCAGTGTCTATATATTCCACCAAACTTACTTGGACAGAGAATTTAGTCATGCAACCTTTATAACTAGTCACTCAATTGCTCTGTTATCTTGCTGCACTTATGGTTTAGCTTAGACATCTTTGAGATTAAAGTACTGTATGTTACAGTGCAGCTGGGTGAGCAGAGCCATTGGAGGGGCAAAACCAGGCTTACCAGTGGTCCTGCCCAGCCCTTGTAACTCAGCCCTTAGCCAGCAACCATGCTGACCCTTGTAACTCAGCCCTTAGCCAGCAACCATGCTGACCCACCTATCAGTGTTTTGAGGGAGAAAAAGGCTGAGATGGTTTGGGTTGTTCAGCCTGGAGAAGGAGACAGGGAAAGACCTTTTTGTGGCCTTCCATTACTAAAGGGGCCTATCAGAAAGGGGGGGGGGGGGGACACAGTCTTTTTTAGTAGGGCCTGTTTCAACAGGACAAGGGGTGATGGCATTAAAGTGAAAGAAAGGAGATTTAGACTAGGTATAAGGAAGACTGTGTTTACACTGAGAGCAATGAGACAGTACCCCAGGTTACCCACAGAGGTGGTTCATGTCCCATCCCTGGAAACACTCCAGGTCAGTTGAAGACAGGGTTCTGAGCAACCTGCACTAGTTGCAGACATCCCTGCTCAGTGCAGGAGGGTTGCACTAGATAGCCTTTAAAGGTCCCTTCCAACCCAAAACATTCTATGATCCTATGACTGAAAATGGATTCTCCTTAAATAATGTGCACAGTTTCAAAAGGCCCACCTGGCATTTGAGTTAAACGAGACTTTCAGAGAGTGTTTTATTTACTCTGGTTTGTGGGGGTTGAGGGTGAGGCACCAGACAGGAAGGACCTTAGGCCCTCAGGGGCAGCCTTAGGCCCCTTTTTACGGCTGCCCACAAGGCTCTAAGTGGGCTGCTAGGTATAGTCCAGATAAGGCTTTGAAACAAAAAAAACCCCAGGAGATTAAGAAAGATAATGACCACAGGTAACGACCGCGCCAAACACAGCCGAGCGAACGAACAAACAAGCACCTGAAAGTCATCGGAACGCCGCTCCCCAGAACCTCGTCAGCAGCTCCTCCCGTACACATCCGGCTGAGGCGGGATCGAGGCGGAGCCGCACCTACACCTCCTGCGCGCGCCTCCGCCCCTTCCGGCACTTTCTGGAACGTTCTCTGCGCCGCCTAGGGGTAGCAGTGCTCCGCCGCGCCGCCAGGGTTGTGCCGTGGCTGGTGGAGCTGGTTGCTGCGAGGCCTCGTGTCAGGTTAGTGGGTATTTTCTTAATGATAACGCCGTGTAATGGGGGAGGAGGAGGGAAGAGGGAAGTCTGCCTCCCTGTGTCCTACTGTCTGAGCTTGGGTGTCCTCTGGGAAAAACAGATGGTTTTCCTTCCACGCCCGGCCTCTGAGCCGGCCTGGCCTCTTCCTGTATCTACTTCAGGAGACGCTGTTGAGCCTTAGTAGGCAGGAGAGGGTTAACTCTGCTCCTCCAGGAATAATTGTTTTTTCCTTATCTGTTGGCAGAACTTCCCCCCCCTCCCCCCCCTTTAATAAGCTGAACAGCAGGGTGCTAATAAAAGAAATGGCTATTACTAAAGCGTGCTTGTGTGGTAGAAGAAAACAAGTTCGTGATTTTGTTTTTATCGGAGTCCAACATCCCTTAAGGGAGTGGGATAGGTTTAAAGTAGCTATTAAAATTATTGCTGGGAAATGAAATTTGATTAAAAAAGCAGCGGCCCCGTTGCATTACAAAAGCATTCAAGTAAAATAGTGCTGTTTCAGGTCGTTGTTTGAGCTCCATGTGCTGCTTTATTGAAGATAGCTGTTTAAAATATTACAGATACGAAATGGAAAACTGTCTAGCCTTTTATTATTTGATATTTGAACAGCAAATACAGGCCACTACTAGGTAAAAGACTTGTTTGCCCCATTAGGAAATGCTTATTATTTCTGTGGCACAATTGTGAATGACTCACACGTTTAGTACTATGCTATTTTTATAATTTTTATTTATATGTATTTTAAAATTCACGCTATGCAACTTGGAAACTTACTGTTTTCAAGGGCATGCAGCAGTTGGGTCCTTGGTGATGTATGTTGTTGTCATTAGGCACCAGTATAGAAAAGAATGGTATTGCTGTTTTTAAGACTGACTTATGCAGTAATATGTGAAGGAACAAAGCAAAAAGAAAGTGATTGTGTCTTTGGTAAAATAGTTATTTGTGTATATGATAAGCATGAACATGGAAAGAAGAACAACTCGGGTTTAAAGTGGTTTAATGCATTTTAATGTGTCTTCCACCGTTATTACTACTATGGAAACAATTGGTTTGGGATGAAGCTGTCGAAATCTTTTTATTCCAAAGCTACTGCCATTCCTAGAGCTCCTATTTTCTCTTTACTTTCCTTCTGTCCGTATTGCTAGAGTCAGGCTCACACGTACATCCTGAATTACAGGTAGGCAATCAGTATTGCAGGTTTTTCTTGGGTTTAGTGAAGTATGTAGAACTGTCCTCTTAAGTGCTGCAGAATGGAAGCTCTGTGAAATTTCTTTTAAAAATATGGTAATGTGGAGTGGTAACTTCTGGGACAGTGGTTAGAATTAGGCAGAGGAAAATGTGTGAGTTCGGTTTGGGGTTTTTGTTTGTTTTCAAATGGGTTCACAAGCGTGATTTCCATTCTACCAAACCAGATTATACATAGTGTGGTATAAACTTTTTATTTACTAACATTTATTCTTCTGACTTAGGTTGCCTTGTTAGAAGGAGGGAGCAGGATAGTTCCTTAAAAGTAGAAAGTGGGGGTTCAGGTCCTTGATGTGCCTACCTTATAGTAGGTAATTAAATGTGGGTTACTCAAATCTTAGCTCTTCCTATATTTTTTAATAGTGATAAATTTTGAATAATGTATTTATTTTATTCTGAATTGAAATGAGTTCTGTGACTGCAAAATTAAAAAAAAAGCCTAATGCCTAAATGGGAAAGTATCTATACACAAGTGTCAGATGGTGTATAACTGCCATTCACACAAAAAATAGTAGTCTTTCATAAAACAATATTACCAACTTTACAAAGGAAAGTTTTGGATATTGACACCACATTAGAGTGTGGAAATTGTGCTTATGACATCAACTAGAAAAACCTCTGTGATAATACTTGTATTACATTGATTTTAAAGAATTATGTTCCTTTATGGATGCAGGGAAGCTGCCAATATTTGACAACACTTGTATTTTGTTATGATCAGATCAAGTGTTTAGCGCAAAGCTGAATAAATGTTGCCAAGGTATTTGGCTCATATGATAGTTTAGTATATTACATTTTTCTTGTATGTCTTTGTCACAGTTTTTTTTTTTTTAAACAAATGTGTTTAATTAGTGATAATACTAACAGAGTGCTCAATTCTTTGCTAGAAAGAATTTGTTTTGCTTAAGTGGGAGTGTGAATCTAAGTGAAAAGGAGAGTTGTCCACTTTTTTCAGTTCAGAGTGCATGTGGTCCAACAGCTTTGTCAGCTGTTGGGGAGAACCCCTCAGTGTGGGTGATCAACCTCCGTTAGCCTTACAGCTTTCAAAAAAAGCACTCAAAATAGTGAGTTTGTCCCTTAAAATTTGGAATTGCTGAGTCTTCTCTCCTGTGCCTCAGTGTGTTGTGTATTTCCTTGCTTCCTTCATGTTGTCATTTTGTATCTATAACAGGGGCACTAGCGGTAAATTCACGGTATTATTCTAACACTTCTTCAGTAGATACCATCTGGTAAATGCTTGGAAGGAGAGTTTGTTGGGTTTTTTTATATGGCTGAGCATTGTTTGTTTGATCTTCCTGTGCGTGTATGGCAAGGAGCATTTCTGTGACCTATAGATAAATGCCTCGTGCATATGTGGAAACGTAAAGATAGGGATAGACAATCAAGGTACTTAATTTTCATCTACTTATAGCCTGCCAAACACTTAAATATTTCCTATAACAATGTTTTTATTCATCTCTAAACTACCCTGAACCTGCTGGAAATGTCAGGCTATAAACATGCAGCTCTCCGGGAATCAAAGCAAGGCCACCATATTAAAGGCTTGTTCCTGGCTCATTCAGTAGTTGATTGTTTATATCGTGTATAAATATGCCAGATTTTGGTGCCAAAGTTGGGTATTTAACTATAGTATGGGAATAGAAACCTTCATCTAAAATACTCATTGTTTTGGCTGTGTGATTGAATGCGCAACTATGATGCAGTCAATGTCTTATCCTTCATAATATTTGTCTCATGATTGTGTGTCTCAGAAGGAAAATATGCTTTTATAAGACTCGGTTGTCTTTCTAAATCTATAACTTTCTAATGAATACTAGTTATTTTATTTACCTATTTCTGTCTCACTGTAAATCAATTTAAAATTATTCACATACACTTCCTAAAGCAAAACCAGACCTCTTTAGGTGATCTGGTAGAGAAACTGAGACAAATAAGTCAATAATGGAAATTCTCTCATTTTTAAGTTTACTGTGTTTTAGCAGAATGCATTTTGTCATTCTGATTTCTGTAATGAGTGGGTTTTAAGTCTAAACTAGACCATGAGGAGTATAAAATCCGCTTCATGTTTACGATTCTGTTCTGTATTAATAATATTCATTAAAGCTGAAGAAAGGTGGCTTCTAGCTGAAAACAGTACAAGTAGGTTGGCTATTTAACAGAGTTCTTAAGTTGAAGTTTTAGGTAGAAAGGGTGGCAATGTCTGTGCTTATGCACGCACCAGACTTGATGCTGTGTCGTAGAGCTTGTGTTGGTAGCATCAAATAAGGGTGATTGTCTACTTGCTCTTATTTTCCTAAGTTAAAGGAGAAAAGAGAGAAATAGTTAAATGTTAAGGTAATGTTTATTTCATGCTTATCAGCTGGTAGATGAGCTTTTCCAGATTTGATATTTGGGAAAAAAAAGTGTAGTGAATATAATCTATATTGAGCAAATACAAACCAAAATAATTTGTTTGTCAAGGAAATAAATTATATGACAAACTAAATCAGCTCACTGTATTTTTCTTCTCCTAGCTGATGGATATCTGATAGGACCTATATTCTGTCTTGCCTACAACTGCAACATGAAAGTGATTTCTTGTCTTTCATGGCAAATAATTACTAAGAGTATTCTGGTTGTTTTATTACCTTATCTGAGCTGTGCTGTTTAAGGCCAGTGATTCTCAAAGTAATTTTTATTTGTAATTGCCTGAGCCACAGCTGTCAGTATATTCTGTGGCTTATCCCGAGGACCCAGCGATCCAGTCTCTTATTCATACTACTAGCCATAATTCCTTTGCATTCCTGCAAAGCCAGCACAGTTTTCCCCTATGCAACCTAGCCCATGTCCCAGGTTCAGTCAGTAGTGCCAAGATTATTCTCTGGAGTGCTGGATAGACTTCAGAGAGAATCCTCTTTCCCTACTGCAGGCATCTTTTTGCAGTCCAGTTTAGCTGTTCTGGCTGAGCAGGGTGGGGAAGGAAAATGAACCAGAGACTTAACATTTTTCTGACAGAGCTACAGCGGAATGTCCTTGCTATCCAAGGTGGCTCTCTGCATTGGGTGGTGAGAACGGGTAGAAATCCTGTAGCTGTGCACACAGATACAGCGTTTATGCCTGCGTAACCCAGCCCCCATACTTCTGTCCCCACAAATTCAGAGTAAAAGCTAATCTGTGGAGATACCAGAGATGGGAAAAGTTAAGTGAACAGAGAGGGTGTTTGAGAGAGAAGGAGGAAAGGAATTAGGAGATAAAAGCTAGATTGAATTTCCTTCCACATTTTCTTAATTCAACATACCTCCCACTTCCTCACAGTTTGAAAATATGAAGGTACAATACCTTTTTGTTTGTTTTTGCTAAGTAGAAATGCTAGCTTGAATAAAATTTCCTTTCTTCTTAGTTATTTTTTTCAGTAACCCTACTCCAAAGGGTTAAGCCGCAGTTGCCTTACCTTGAGGCAACTTCCACTCCAGACAGAAGTTACAGATGTCCCTGAAATGTCCTGCTTTTAGTCTTTGTGAGTTTTAGTGTTTCATAAGAAAAGTGGAAGAATGCTAGGAGAAAGGAGTTTAAGGTCAAATTGTAGAAAAAGTTCGTTCATGGTTCACTGATAACATGCAAATAATCTTAGGATCTGTAAACCTAACTATGCGGAGTTTTCAATTCTTAATAATAATAAAAACAAGTCTCAAACTTCTGTTTCTTCAGAAACTTTTACTTCATTTCTTTTTGAAGAACTAAAATAACCTTCACAGATTTTTGTGAAATGCAGCATATGCTCTCTTCATAGATATATGAATTTAGACCTTTAATATTTGCTAAATATGATAGTCTGTATAATCTATTATATTTACTCAGGAATTTGGAACATAAGCATATTGTGTGTATAGTCGGTAGCACTGTAATTATCTCATGCATAAGAATCTTGCATTCAGATAATTACACACTTATTCAACCCTAGTATAATGCATAAGACATTCACGATTAAATTATAGGACTAGATTAAATGTGAAATGCAAACTTTTAAAGCAATGGCCTAGCTCTATACCAGGGCTTTATTTTATTAATTGGAAAGCATAATAAACATTTAACTTTCACAATACAAAAGCATCTACATAATTGGTTACTACTGTTGGGTATTTTTCTTCCAGAAGGCTTATAGTTCTAGAATACCTAAATAATAAAGCTTTTTCACAGTTTAAAAGAAGGTAGGAATAAAATTTGGCATGGTCTTAGTTTTGAACTTGGCATCTAAAATAGACAGTTTCTTTTAGGATTAATAGGCAAATTAGAAATACACCTCATGGACTGTATTGTTTACGTATTCTTTGCTGGAGTCTGACTGTCACCAATTTTTCCTCAAAAAATGAATTTTTTTTTTCCATCTTGTGCTGTCCTGTCTTACAACTGTCACTCATTTTTAAAACTAGAATATGCCTTTACATTAGGGTCAGTGATGTGTTGGAGTTTAATAAGAGAAATATGTATGATTTCTTTGCTAATTAACTTGCTTGTTAGTTGTAATGGGAATATTTAGGAACTAATTGTAAATGTAATATGTAATAGTATTTTTTTTCTGGAATTTCTTGCTAAGAAAGAATAACACATTGAATAGTGGATGTGCAACACACAGTTATAGCATGGTCCCAGTAATTTTTGCTTCACTTATCTTTGTTGTTCTTCTGTGTCATTTAGTAGAGATAGTTATTCATATTGCTCAGTTTGTAATACACTGACTGAATAACAAGAGCCACAGTATGTCATTTAGCAGTTGACTTAGAAGCAGGTTTTGTATTGCCTATGTGCTATAGGGGAAAGCAAATCTACTGTAGGTATAATGAGCACAGAGAGGTTGATGTAATAAAGGGGAAACAGACTTAACTGCAACAGTCCTGGCGAGTTCATTTATTAGCCATTCTGTTTTGTGTTCGAAGTGATACAGAAGACTTAAGCTCTATGGAATAAAAGCATGTATTTCACTTTAATGTCTCGTCTAAAGAACATCACTTCCAACTAAATACAAAATTACCGGTCTTGCCACAAAATCTTTTTTTTTTTTTTTTGTTCTATCTAGGGTAAGCTCTGTTTTGAGGACTTAAGTGAGTTGAAGTGATGTGCAAGACCAATTTTTGTCCCATGAATTCAGAAGAGCTTCACTTTCAAAACATATAGGATGATTATCTTTAGATGTAGTTCCAGTCTTGGTGAGTAAGTCTGAAATCGGAAGCATTAGATGGAATTTTTTAATATGAACAAGAGCTTTCTTTTAACTTTATTATTCTTTGGATCAGGTTATTTATTGCTGTATGCATTCTAAAATGTAAAGGACTAGAAATTAACTCACAGCATGTTATGTTTGTCCCTAGAATCTTCCAATTGTTGGAAAACAAACTTGTATTTTACTTTGACTCTATCCAGAGCTGACTTCACACTTTTAATTAAAAACAGCAGTAGAACTGTAATTTGCACTTAAATATGAAATGGTCTTCACATACAGCCTCTATAACAACTGTTAGAACAGTAGATGGTGGCACTGTAAATTAAATGAGGTAAAAGGAAAAAGGTGGAACGTTACCATCTTGTCTGTTACTTGTCAGTTTTCTGTGTATGTTTGTTTTTATTTGGTTTGCTTTGTACACACAGTGAAATACAATAATTAAAATGTGTATTAGAAATTATAGATGATAATCTGTTGTAAGAAGTAATGGGCATGCCTTATTACAACATCAGTGCTGGGATAGGAAGTTTTCCAAGATTTTCTGCTGCTTTTTATGTTGTCAGAAGAGCTGATAGAATGGTGCTGTACCTATTCATGTAAGATAAAAATTTTTAGCTTGTCCCTGTGTAGCTGAGTGATGGAAACGAGGTTACTTTACAGGACTCATAAGTTCTTAGTGTATTTTTGTTTGATGTAAATATTTTATCGCTTTTCAGATGTTCTTCAGTTTGTTGTGTCACTGAAAGAAGCTGATAATTCCTAGGTGTCACAAATTAGGTGAATGAGCTCCTCTGTGAACTTCTAGTCCCTTTTGATACAGAGCTTTTATAGGAAGACTGTGACACATTTAAACTCTGTTGCTGAATTCTGGTGATCTTTGGCGTTGAGGATCTACTTGAGCAACTTAGTGTAATTATGCTGCCCACCTAGACCATAGCCAGAGTCAGAGGTGTGTGCTTATATATTGCCAGTGGCAATTATGAGGTATTTCTTGCTATTGAAAAATGCTGAGACTGGTTATAGTACCCTTTTAATTCAGTCTCTGAAAGAATATTTTAACGTAATTTGTTCTTTTTATCACAGAAGAAATATGATACAAAAATTTTAATGCTTGCCAAGATTTTCACAAGGTACCAGTTCTGATTATCGACTTCCAGTCAAGACTGATAGTGGAATGCTAGAAGACATGATGAAGTCCTACCAGGGTCCCAGTGGGTTCTGCAAGAAAATATTTTATAGTTAAAAATATAAAGTCTGGCTTGTCCTCCAGCAATCTCTACAATTAGTTGTCATTAATAATGCAGCGTGGAAAAAATTTTGCTGAAGGAATCCAGAGCATTAATATTTTATAGTTGCTAATATGCTTTGATTTCAGTTCACATTTTCCTACGCAAGCAAGGGAAAAGTGGTTTTGAACAGTGTTTTTTCCATATGAGTAGAGAAATATTAGTAATTTTCTCGGGAAACCCTCATGGGAAGTTGCATCTTTGCAAAGCTTATTTTTAGGCTGCTTTTTCATTCAGGTTTGTTCTGATTAACATTACATGAGCCTTTTGCTTTGAAGTCCATGTGAGAAATCTTGGTCTGCCAAAGCCTGGGGCAAAATTTCCCTGGTTATATTTGGAATAAAGTCCTGACCCTGTTAATAAGCACAGATTTGACAAATGCCAAAGTGCTGAATGAGATGAGAACACAAAAGACCCTTCCACATAACCATTTTCTAAAGCTAATCATTGGAGGGCTTTTTCGCTTTATGGAGGCCATAGAGCCAAAGAATGTGTTCACCTGTATGTTTTCAGAGTATATTGTTACTGGAGTTTTAGTATTCTGAATACTAATGAATTAGCAAAATTTGTCGTTCCGACCCATGATAACATTTAATGCAATAATTAAGCATGGTTATGAGTATAATTATTCCTAGGGAGATTATTATTGGACATGAGAGGAAATTTTTTCTCAGTGAGAATAGTCAGCCATTGGAATATTCTCCCCAGGGAAGTGGTGGGTTCTTCAATGTTTTACACTTTGAATATTTGGCTGGACACTATGCTGACATCTTGTCTAGACCATGTTTTTGCAGGAAGGTTGAACCAGGTGATTCTTGAGGTCTCTGTCAATCTGGTAACCTGCGATTCTGTGATTCTACTTCTTCATTAAGTCTCAAAAGGATTTTCTGTACCTCGTTTTTGTTGTTTTCTTTTTTCTTTCTTTTCTTTTTTTTTAACCTGATATATCGTAGAAATAGGTAATGTCACAGTGTAGAAGTGTTGGAGGAGCTGTTTGATTTAGCTAATATAGTAATAATCTGTCAGTGTTTTGCCTTAAACAGTATAATCTAGTTGAAGTCTTTTGATTGGTTTCTTTGATTCAAAAAATATCAATGCATTTACATTAATGAAAAAGCTTTTTTAGTACAAATATGCCATATTCATTGTCTTAAAATGACAGTAGAGGGTAATTACTCTAAAGATTTATTTACTCAAAAATGCTCTAAATTACCTAATTCATTAATTCCCACCTTATTAATGGCCTTGTCAGCATTTAAGACCAGCATGACTAATCAGATGTCAACAAAATGCAATTACTACAGGCTGAAAAGTAATTTTCAACCTTATGCTTCTAATGAGCCCAATAGAAAGGAAATTCTCATGTAACTGCAGTATTTCTCAACTCTTAAGCATAAAGTTATGTCTCAGGCTTCCCAATACTATGAATTCTTTGAAGAAAGGACTTAGGGTACAGATTTTTTTCTGTTATTTTTTTGAGACTCAAGTTTATAGGTAAATTAGTACCCTATAGGATATTTTTTCAGTTTTATTGATAATTACTGATTAGTTTTCTGAAATTCACAATTGAAAGTACACAGTAGTAATCTATTCCTGAATACTTTTCTTTCTGGTAATTTATTCCATTAATACTCTGCATTAATTACAGTTTTATATTTTATTCCTAAATTTGTTTTGAAATTCAAACAATAATTTTTTCTGTTAAAGCAATTCCAGTGTTTGACATCTTTTTGAGCATTTATTGAAAAATAAACCCAGTTTCTTTTTGTGAAGTTATCTTTAGGTTTTTGCAATTGTTGGGAATGGCACAAGTGTTGAAATCCTAACTGAACGGGATGGTTTTAAAATATTACATGCTTAGCTGAAGTGTCTATTACAACTCAAAGTAGTAAATTAACAGTGAGATTGGTATTTACTACTTGAAATACATTGCATCTTTGGCAGTAATTTTCTTTTACTGTGTTGTTTTGGGGTTTTCTTTGTTTAATCTGGCTCATTTACAGTGCTGGTCTTCATGCTTGGGTATTTCCTGTGTTTTGTTGATCTGTGCAGTGTGAACACTGGTATCTTCTCCTGTGGCATAAACCAGGTTTAAGATAATTGCAGCATCTTCACTATAGTGTTAGCAGGGAAATTTTCTAACAGACTTGTAGCTTTTTATACTAGTTATTTATTTTTCTTATATAATCTGCAGTTGAATTTTTCAGAGGAAGAAGTTGGTCTCGAACAGCTATAGTTTCTGCTGTCAGGCCATGTTGCTGGTGGTACTGATGGTGCAAATTAGAAGAGATCTCTTGAGCTGTATGACCAGATGAGCTTTGAAAGTTACTTCCAACCTCAGCCGTTCTGTGACTCTACTGGGGCGTGTCCAGCAGTGCTGGATAAGCTATTAGATACTTAGTGAGCTCCTCACTGATATCTAGAATATTTTTAGGATTTTTTGTTTTGGTCCATATGAACAAAATAATTTAGTACCATAAATCTGTAATCATCAAAAAAAAAAGGAAAAGAAAAAAACCTCATATATAACAACCTACTTATGCAAATGGTGCATCTGGTGCTTTTTGAGGTAGTGCCAGTGAGTATTTCAAAGCAGGCTTAGACACCCACACTCAACTGATGGCAAGATCAATCAAACCCATGTCCTGTTATATTTTAATTTTTATAGAATGGTAGGAGAACACTTGGATACGCCACACGTATACAAAGATGTTAAAATATTCTCTGAAGGCATGTAATTACTAAGTACACTTTTTAACTTGTAGCGGGATGTTTTTGAGATTAAAACTTGCTCTTATTGAACATTCAGATCAATATAACTTCAGTTCCTTTTCCAGATTTCCCCCTCAATACTTATCTATAAAAAGCCCTTTTTTAAAAAGGACTATTGTCCCTTTCAGATCACATCTTAGAGCCTGTCTGTTTCCTAAGTACAAGATGGAAAAAGTATGAAAATTCAATAGACGAACATCATAAAAAGCAATGTGTAACAGTTTGGGTGCTGGTTTGTGCGCATCATTATTGTGTGTGAGGAATTCAGGTCAAAAGGAGAGGGACGTGTTTGTTTGTGTGATGTCTGTCTGCGGAGGCCTGGACATCCAACTCTTGGAAAAAACATAAGGTAAGGAAGGTGCTTTTGATTTTATTTATTTATGTTTAATCAGGCTCTTTTACAGTGCTGCTTTTCATACTTAGGGATAATGCCCTTTTGAGTATCTTAAATACGCAGGATAAGGTTTGCTCAGCAACAATAACTACTGCTGTTTGGGGCTTTTTCGTTAGGGTTTTTTTTCAATATAATTAATAATCTCTTCCAAGCACGCTGTTGCATCTCTTAAGTTTCTGACTACTATTTTATTGTGAGTGCTGTTGTGAATGTGAGCATAGCTGCTATTGTTTCCCTGCTGACAAGTGTTTTTGATTACTACAGCTATGTCAGAGTTCGTTTCTTACGTGGTAATAAAGATGTACTTTTATTTGTTACATATATATGACAAAACATGAATTAAACAAAAAACATTGGCTTGATTTCATGTCCCTATCAGGAGAGAATAAACATCCACAAGTTGCTAAGAAGGATTATACCCAATATTAGAGTGGAATATTTTTTCTTATATAAATTTATATTCTATGTTAGAGTATTGTGGATACTCTCTACTGTTTTGTTGGAGGATTCGAATAGAATTAGGTCCTGTTGTGGATATTTGCTAGATCATTAAGTGATACAGTGCATGAGTGAAGAATCCACTGAAAGGGGGAAGGGTGGGTTATACGTAATGAAATTAGGAAATGAGTTCAGACATTACTTTTGCACATAGTCAAATAGTTTAAACTGTGTCCTGTTCTGCCTTTCAAGAAGACTGGTCATTAGCCAGTGGCTGCTGCAATTAATGGAAGGGTAGCTCTTGATCTTAATGAGCTTTGGGTCATGTATGGGGTATAATAATTGTGTAGAAATGAATCAAACTCAGGAGAGAGCTATTTCACCTATTTTTCTGACAGCTAAGTAGCAAGTAGAAAATTCTGGTCAGTTTGATCTTGCAAGATTTCTAATAACAATATACTGAGAAAAGAAAATTTGCTAAGATAAATTATTTGAACCACACAATAGACTTCTTTTTTTTTTTCCCTTTTGCTACATAGACCGGTATAAGGTTACTAATGCATGCTCTCCATAATTGTACAGAAATCTGCTCTTTTGGAGGAAGATCCCTGCGTATTACTGCAGCATGCTAGTGATGTTAATACTTAGCTTGTACAGAACAGAACAAAAAGGTGCTACAGTGTGCAGCGAGAGTCAGGGGACCCCAAGTTGTAACATGGAGAGACTCTAAGGCAAAACTTTTTTTCATCTGAGGGATGGCAAACATTGGCAGATGTGTCCATGAAACTTGTGAGCCTTGGGCTTTGGAGATGTTCAGAGCTGGACTGGACGGGCCTTGAGCATTCTTGTCTAGGTTGTAATACTTTGAGAATTGGGATTGGGCTAAATGACTTTCAGAGGTTGCTTCATAGCTGAATTATTTTATGAGCCTGCGATGAAGAAATACCTGCATACTAAATTTCTCAGTAATGCTTCCTGACAAGGAAGTCACTGGTGGTAGGGTAGTGGACTTAGATATTTATGCATTCAGTCTGATAAGAGGACTGTGCATATGGCCTTTGAGCAAATCATACAGTAAATTTGGCATTAGGGCTTCGAGAATTAGATAAAGTATGTATGAAGAAAATGTTGCTTCAGTATAAGCTCCCACTGGAGTGGGATCCAAAACATTGCAGTGTTTTTGATGCACTAAGTTTCTGCAAGCAGAGTTTATGTTCATCAGGGTAGCATCTGTCCAACCCTTCCTTGGTCTAGTCTGGATCATGTATCGTTTGTCCTCCCACAGCTGTCATGAAATTGGCATAAAGTTGGCATAAAGTCGATGTCATCTGTTCTGGCAGTGCTGAGAGAAATTTAATTCCCTTCTCCCATCTGATCTTGATTATGTTTATACTGTGGGGGGATCCAATACTACATGGATTTTGCAGCCACAACCTGACTGTGCTTGGGCTTAGCCACCTTTTTTGAATGGGTTTATTGTGAACGCTTCATCTTTGATGTAAAGCCCAAAGAATGTAACAGGAAAAGTCTTCCAATGTGAACCGGAGTCAGTAGCAAATAATTATTTATCTTTGAAGATTGCCCATAAAAATGGTGTATGTGTTTGTGCAATGATACATTCTTTTCACTTATGTAAATGAAAAGATGGACATTTATTTGTAAGCTAGTGAGCATTGTCTGCTATCTCTTCAAGGAGAAATCTGTGTTTTAAGGGGTGGCATTTAGGAGAAAGCAGAGGAGAGATTCATTATGTATGTTGAGTTCAATAGATGATTACTTGCGGGGGAAGGAAGGAAACTTGAAAAAAAAATATTCCGGACAGGGAAGGTCTGCATACTGATCTGAACAGACTCCATTTCAGTTAACTGTAAACAAATAAATGATGATGTCATTAGAGCTGCCTGTAATTTTAAACCTTGAGACAAATCTAATAAATGAATGGCATGTGTGTATCTTGCCATTTTTATCTACTTAATTGAGCTATTCTCATTTTTGCATTGGCAACTCTAATAGCATAAGTCATTAAATAATGGTCACTGTCCTTAGTAGAGTACCTGGTACTGTAAAGCTGTAAAATAACTGCAGTGCAGTAAGAGACCTGACTAAGATTACTCAGGCAGTCTGTTGTGACTTTTTTTTTTAATGGTGAAAATTATGGATTCCTCCCTGCGAAGCTCATGCACTGTGGAAGTTTTTGGCACTCAGTAATTGACTATCCTTTGTTGTGTTTTAGAGAGAGATGAGGAAAAAAAGCTAGTAGCTTCATGGAGAGTGCAAGGCAGCAGGTGAATGGATTTGTGATGGAATTGTGGGCTGGAGGAAAAAGGGGTGAAGGGAGTAGGGAAAAATATTAATAAGAAGGTTTTAGTGTGGTGTCTGTTCCTGATAATCTAAATCAGTGACAATCTAAATCAGTGATGATTGATTTTTTTTTTTTTTTTTTTTTAAATCTAAAGGCTAAATGCACATTGAAACAGTTAAGGAGTCACAGTGAATTCTCAGGAGATTTCTTTTCTCTATTACTTGAGTGATAGTAAGGTTGAGATAGGAATAATCTCAGGATAATGAAGTTTCCACTAGAGTGAAGTCAGAATAGAGAAAGTAGTTCCTTGTTTAGGACTCTGCTTCTCTGTCAGGGTCAGAGAGAATGAGAAGATGAACACGTGGTAATATTTTGGTTTCTAATACTAACACGTGTTTTCCTCTGATAAAATTATTCTTGAGAAATGTTCTTGAAAGATAGAAGCTGGACACATTGCTTTGGTAGTAGAGCTACAGACAACTTCCTGCAATTTGATTGAAGCGGCTTGTTTGTGTGAAATAGTGTACTTTTCTAGAGTTAGGTCTAGAGAAAAGGGACATTTCTTTAGCATGGAATCTAATCTGGTGTCACAAAGGTGACTGAGGATGGAATGCACATCACATAACTAACTCCTTATAAATTATGCAGCTGTTGGGTCTGCTTACTGTGAATAATCCACATAAACTTTTCTTTGTGCTACTTCGCTTCTGATAGCTTTACACAACTATTTTCTGTGGAACAATAGTATATGGGGCTGCAGATACTAATTTCCAGTCCATTCCCATGTTGCTCCCCTACAATGGACTTCAGAACTGCCTTAGAGTCTTGGAATGCCTGAAGTACATGTGCTATAATGCTTTCAGGTTTAAGGTGTGAAGAGTATGTGACTGTTAAAATACCAGTTTAAATATGAATTAAAATCTCTGGAGGCAGTGCTGTACACAACCATCTAAAAATTTTCTTTTGGCATGTGTCCTGTTGTTAGATGTCTCAAAAACCTTGTGTAGTACTATATTAATGGAAATGAACAATAAGTAGAAGAAAAGAAATTATTTTCTGCTGTAAATTGTGGGAGTGCAAATTTTTATTTGAATCTGTTCAGAATGTTTGTTTTGTGTCCTGAGGGACTGACTCAGAATGCTGGAAAGAAAGCATTGAGACTGGTAGCTATTGGAAATGAAAAATTAAAAATAAAATGGATACTTCCTTTTTTTTTTCCTCAAGTTTTGAAAAACACTTTCTCATTTTAATCCTCCTGTGTGATTTCTGTTATTTCGTCCGATATTCTTTTTCTCTGTTGGTTTTATATACCGATGTTAAGCTGTGCTCTTTTAAATGCTTGTTTTCTTACCCTCTGTATAAAATTTCTAATTATATATCCAGTTTAGGATTGCAACTATTAGTATTCAGATGCTAACTCCACACAGTATCATTCAAACTGAAGCACATTAGTGTCAAACTGTTAAATATTATTAAGAGGAGCTGTCTGACAAGTTTGACAGTACTTAACTCATCAGTGGCTTGCTAGCACGGCACTGCTCTGACCTGCATGATTAATAAATAAAAGAAGACCTAATCCTATTTTTTTTTGCACTGCAGGTAAAGTGAATAGTTTAATCAAGTGAGGTTATGTCACTTGATGGTAATCCTATATAGATCAATTGTAAAATGCCAATGTTTTGGCTTTTGGTTGCCAAATAGAATTGTTGCGTACCAGATCTGGCTAGTAAGTAACGTGTAATATCTCACGTTTTAATATTTGAGGCACCATAATTAATCACTAAATTATCCATGCAAATTAATTACTACCTTCGTAACAATGTATGTTCGGTATCCGACCTTTGTAGCTGTATGACTTACATGTCTCTCCTGATGAGGAAAAAAAATGGGTAAAAGTCTTGTTTGCCTTTTCTTGGTGTTGCCTCTTAGCCTGTCAGTTGAGCAGAACTAAAAGAGCCCTGCTGGGGGTAGAAGACAGGACTTTTCTTGTAAATTTTAGTTACTCAGGTAGGTAAATGAGTGTATTCCATGTCTTAATCTCTAGTTCATCACCTCCATTTCAGTATACACATTATTGTAATGGTAAATGTAATTTTAATGTGTTTTCATCATACAGTTTGCAGTGATGACTAATTAGTACTGGTTTTCAAAATACTCCCTTTTTCCCATTCACATGAGTTTTAGTCTCTTTCTTGTAACAATAGAAGTCCCATTACTGACTCGTGGAATTCTTGCCTTCAGAGTCAGCTGGTGCCTTAGAATCTGGTTTAGAGCCCATTTCCCGCATTACATGAGAGTGCCTCATCAAGAGAAATGATCCCTCACGCCTGGCCTTCTGAGCCCTGCCCTACGATTGTACATTGCTGTGTCAGTCTGTGAAAGAATTACACATGGTGGTGTCTGCAGAGGAGCACAGACTGGGATAAAGGCAGAAATACATGTATAGAAATAGCAATTCAAAGTCATGTCCATGGACATTTTCTAATTATTCCATTTGTTAAAAAGTGAGAGGAGTTTGATGTACACTGCAAAGCAAGTTAATTTCTGACATTATTGCCTTTTGTATGGAGTGTGATGTCTAATGTAATTCAGGATAAAAGAAAATTAGCTGAGATTAAAACAAATGTGCCACAGCTGTTTGTATTTTAGTTATTTATTTACCTTTATAGTGCACTGATGCATTGTGTGTAATGGTCAGGGTGGAAGGAAAAGAAAAGAATTGAGCCAAATGCAGACATTTGTGTGAGTAGGCTTTCATGCTGTGTTGCTTTTTGAGTTTATATGGTCCTAAATATGTATGTACTGGTTCATTAGGAGTAATTTTAGGTAACTGTGGTGCTATAGTACACTACAGATTTGTATGTTAAGAATAATATTTTTGTGGTTATCATGCACTAGATATGGGAATCTTTAAGTTTCTTCGGAGATTAAAAGACAAAAATTTAGTCGTGGCGCTTTCACCTACTTAGAAGGAACTGTATTTTTCTGTGGCTGAAGTTATGAAGTCTTGCTCCTTAGTAAGGATTTTTAAGTGCAAAAAAAAGTCAGTAACACAGCTTTTGAACTGTAGACTACCAGTGTAGCAAGCCCTGTGCATCCTCTGGTAAGCTAAAGGATTTTGAGAGAAATTCTCACCTGTTTCATGGAACAGGGATCTGAGTCTCCTCAGTGGTTTCTGTCTACCATGCTTACATTGTGAACATATGCTGATTTTGAATGTTTGCTGATATTTTCACTAATGTTTATATTGTGTGGAAGGTTAACATGAAGTATTTGTACATGTCCTTTTCATAAGGCAGTGCTGTGGGTGATAAAACATCTTGGCAATGTGCTTAAGAAAAAATAGTTAAGTTGCATTAAAATGGGCTTTATATCTTCATGTTCCTTCCATTATTCAGGATTTGTATTTTGAGGGAATCTTAGTTAATTTCAAGCAAAAGTGAATAATCTTCTATGGTTCAAGTGTGAGAATGCATACTGCATGTGGAAACGGTTTAGCATGGAAGGTTTTCAGTAACTTTCATCTGTAAAACCAGAAAGTTAAACTCTGTATGTAAGATTTTATCATTTCATACAAGAAACAGAAAAATAGAACCCTATTGGTGATTTCAAGCAGATTCTAATTATAATTTCTGTCATTTCTAATGCAAAACAACATGAGGACTGCATAATAAATACATCAAGCTGAGAGATTAAATGAAGCTGAAAGAGAAAATGTGTTTTCTTTAACCTGGACAGTCTAGTGCTAAACTTAGGAATTTATGTGGAGGGAACACAAGGGTGTTCTGGGTTGTTTTCCTCTTAGATTTAGTAAGATAAGGCAGTATGATCAGTAGTTGGAGAAAGCCTCTAATGCATACAAGTGTGAATTCTAATATGGAGCAGGCTTTCAGTGGGGAAGCCATTTGTATGCAATAACTACACCTATTGCTGTTTATCAAGTAAGGAATGCAGCTGGTATGCAGCACTGATACATATGGACAAAATAGGTAACGTAGAGTTCTACTTCACAAGCCTCCTGAACCATTGAAAACTGTCAGGTGAGAGATCTTTCACAAAATGTAGATACTGTTACTTGGGAAACAGTTTTTCTGGTATGTGAGCAGCAGCAGGTCTGTTGTGGTGTAGTGCTGCTTGTCTAAGAAAACATGGGGATGTAGAGTTAGGAATGGGTGAAGAAATGGTAGAACCATTGAAGATCAGTCACTGAAAGTGTTTCAGATGTTAATATTTCTGTACCAGTTATTAAGTATGTGTGAATGCTCTTGTATACTATCTAGAACAGCAGTGTTACTGTGGTGGAATTTGCTTTTCATGCCTTTGCTAGAAGTAGTAGATGTTATGCCTCTAAAATGTAAGAACATGAGGTGTATGCATTGTTAAGGTGCTTTTATCTTGGGCTGCATGGGTGCAAAAAGTAGTGTACTGTAATAAATTTCACAAACAAAAAAATATTGTGGAGAAAAAGTCATTCACATTGACATGGATGATTGCACAGAGGAAATACAGGTGGCAATCGGATGAAAATCAGAGCATTTTTCTATACTGCTTGACCATTTCTATTTTACATTTGTGTTCAAAGATTAATAGTTTTATATTCTCTGAATCAGAAACGTGAATTGTAATAATTAAAGGAAGTTACTATAATACAATCTCATAATCTCCAAAAATTCCCCAGTTCTCGCTTTTTTTTTAAACGTAGCTTGGCTCTGATTGCTGTGTCCTATAGCTAAACACAAAGGCATAAATTCAAGATCTCTTAACTTCTTTTCCCATCTGAATGTAGAGGGTTTCTCCTCTAAAGTGTAGTCGCCAGAGATTGACAATGAACTCTGTGTGTTATTTACATTGTAAAATTCTTGTAGGAAGCTCATTCCTAGTAACAAATACATTGTTAGTATGAAGGAGATCTTAGCAGAATTATGAATATTAGTGGTAGACATTAAATGGAAGGGATTTCCTGGGTCATCATTTTCAATTCCATACTTTCATCGGCAAGTACATCCGGTAATCACTTAACATCATTTTATAAAGCATCATCTGAAAAGCAATGATACGTATTTTGTCCCATGTTACTCCTTGCAGAGAATGTACCTTGTGAACAGGTGGTCTTTTACTATGTGCTTTATAATCCTGATTTTCTCACAGCTACATTAGGTAAACCCAGATTTTTTTTTTTTTTTAAATTTTTTTTTCCCTCTTTAACCCAGACTCTAGTTGCTACTTCCTGTTTATTTCTAAGTGATGAAAACCTGTTCTTTTTGCTCTCTGAAAGACTGTGAGAGCTTCTGTCGTTGCCAGCACTATCAAGAGTATACCATTGTTCAATTTGTGGCTTTTTGATTGACACCTTCAAACTGAGTTGTTGTGTACTGAGTTGGTAGCATCACTAATAATTTAATTAGACAGGTAAGAGATCATTTGGAAAAATATTAAGATAGACAGGAATGGAGCAGTGTGATTTTTGTCACATTACATTCTTTCTCTAATTCATCTAGTTTTTATCGTGTTGCCTTGAAATAGACTACTTAAAGTAATTGACAGAAATTGGCTGCTTCATAGCTTTATTTTAATATAGTTTGGATTGCTGAATTTTTGGACAGTTTTCAAGATGGTGAGCTACTTTGCAGTAGTGCCTTTTAGGAAGTACGTGCCAAAACAGTAGATTATTTCTGCTGCCACTCCAACATTATCTTGATCTTGCAGATTTGAGTAAGTAAACTTGAATTTAATAAGCTTACATAAGGGTGCAATATGTGAATGAAATTGGCTGAAGTAACAGGCCACACCTTTAACACATGTGTGAAATCCCCTCCAGAATCAGACATGATCATATGGGCACAAGACTATTCCGTCACAGTTTAGCCTCTCTATCCAGAGAGCCAGTTTTGAGAAAATACAAAAAATGTTCTGTTTTTTCCTCTATTACTGGTTTTGTGATGCATAAATATCTGGAGCAGGTGGTGGCAGTGACTTACCCAGAAACCCACTGCTGTTGTCTTTAAATACCAAAAGAGAGTTATAAAAATGAGGAAATAATTAAAACTAAAATAAAAAAAAAGCTTGAAAGACAGGCAAGAGAACTCTACCCTTACAGGTGGTTCAAAGGCTGTATAAGGACATCTCTCTTTTTAATTAGCACTACACTGATTTATCTGCGAGTCTGTTTTGCCTGTGATGCTAAATGATCTCCTTGTCTTTATCTTGATCCATGAGCTTTTTCATCTTATTTTCTTCCCCTGCCCTGCTGAGGAAGGAGAGTGAGAGAGCAGCTGTCTGGGTGGGTTCCTGGCAGTTGGACAAGGTCAATCCAGCACAATCATTTGAGGGTGAGGTGCTGTAAGACTGACTTTTTTTTAGGTATTAGTCCTTAAATTCAATGTAGTCTTGTTCGATAGGCTCACAGTCATACCTTTCTCTTTTATTGTTTCTCCTAAAGGAATAGTCTTCAAGGAAGGGAAAAATCCCCCTTTCCCTGAGCAGACACATGTAATTGGAAACACA
Source organism: Megaceryle maxima (assembly GCA_024605025.1). NCBI lineage: Eukaryota > Metazoa > Chordata > Aves > Coraciiformes > Cerylidae > Megaceryle > Megaceryle maxima. The sequence continues at coordinate 49,897 of JANHGN010020486.1, read as the reverse complement.
GCTGGTGTTTACTGTTCTCTGCAGCAAGAAAACTTTGTGTCTCAACAGATTTACAGCCCCATGACAATCAGTATGTTCATCTGAAATTACGACTGTCATTTCTTCAGTTACTGTAAAGCAGAAACTAGTTATGTGACACAGAAAAGACATGGACAGTGAAGCCAGTATCAAAGCAAGCTTTAAGATTTTTACAGGGTTTTAGCACAGTGAGAAGCATTGTTTTTAAGAAGAATCGTTTTTGTAATCAGCTAATTATCAGTTGTTTTTCTGAACGGTAATCAAAGATATTCCGAAGTTGCATTTATTTCTGAACTAGGGCACCTTTGGCAAATTGCTCGCTGCATACTGAGTGAGCTGTACAGGAAATGAGACATTAGAAACTGGAGAAACTGAGCAGAAGATGCGAGGTTCTTTTTGTGGTGATGGCACCCATACGGTGAGATTACCTTTCTTCAGTTAATAAGAGATTTACCATTGTTCTGAAACACAATGGGATGATGCAGTTAATTGACCATCAGCTCTTCTGCTGACATGACAGTACCAAAAAGATAGCTCTTTTTATACAGCTCAGGATAATGACGGATGTTTTCTGAACAATTACATGATTCAGACATCTAGGTAAGCAGAAGTTGCTATTGAATGATATTTGTTCTCAAAACCCCACATAGTAATCTAATGAAATGGTAAAAAAACCCCGCATGCATACTACATAATGTAAATTATCATACAGTGCAATCATTCAATTTTCAGCAAAGTAATAAAAGTATAGTTCCTATCTAAAATTTACTATTATTTATAAAAAAGCAGATGCTGATTTTGAGCATTTTTTTCTTCCATGTTGAAAGCAGATTTTAATAAGTAGCTCAAAAACTAGAGGTAATACTTTTAAAGTGCTGTGCAAAAAAAAAAAAAGAAAAAAATCACATTAACAGTGCACATTTCATTATAAAAATGCACCATAGGCAGTTTATGCTTCTAAAATGTAAAACAGAAAATGGCTTATATTATGAAGTTCTTCAGAGCTCTAGATAGAGGATTAATATTTGTGCAAAGACTTAATCCCATGAAAATTTATAACTTGATTGATATCACCTTTATCACTTCAGTTGGAAAAATATCCACAGTAGATATTAATATCTGTTCCATGGTGTTTTAATTCATATACTTGAAGGTATAATTGTTAGCAAAAGTTGTACTGTCTCTGCACAAGACTTAACATACGGTGGTACTGAGTTATTTGTGTATTTTCATGAACAGAATTTAAAAAAGAATTTATCTCTGAAAAAATATTTGCACAGGATAAAAAAAAAAAAAAGACTGTTGTCTGTATTTCTGTAAGCCATCTTGTGTAGTATATTACATTGTATTACCAGATGATGGTAGTAAATAATCAGTGGGACTTACAGCTAAAGTTGAGGGCAAGAAATGGAAGATCACAACTTCCATGTGAAGACACGGGATTTTAAATTAGCGAGAATACTGCCCCAGATGAACAAATAACAGAAAGTAAAATCAGTATCTTTCTTCTGTAGTTTTACTTGTTACTTCCTTTTAAATTGAAAATTGCTTTCAACAGGAAAAAGTAATTTGGTCAATATTGGAGCATATCCAGGTGCTCTTTCAGAGCCAGCTCCATCATAGTTTAGTACAATTATTTAGAAACAGATGGTTTTCCCAAGTCTTGTACATCCTTTGACTTGTGCACTCAAAATTAGTGGATGATAATTATCAGAAAAAGCGATGAGTTGGAACTGCTTTGTGTTCCCCCTTTTTAATGTTACTGCAGTGAGGTACTGAATTTCCATTGCAATTCTGTGAGCATCTAGACCCCTTTGAAATGTCAGTTGATAGACATATCCCTGGGGAGATGTCAGAGAAAGTTGATGTACTGAATTGAATATAAGAAAATGTGTCAGAGCTGGTTGTAGGTCTGTGAGTTGGCAGTGAATAGAATGTAGTTGTGATGATGGGAATGAATTAGCTGATTGAATGAAAGCCTGTAAAGGGAGATGAAGAGAATGCAAATGACATCGTAAAGCGATGCCACACAGAGATGACTAAGCTCTTACTGAGCCAACCAGGGCATGAAAAGCAGGGCATACCAGCCCAGGCAGAGTTCTGTGCCAGTGTAGCTGTAGTGCATCTCCTGTCGAATTAGGTAGCTTGGATACCTCTGTGCACCACTGTTTTACCAGGGACTGTTTTGGGTGATGTGCTGCATCTGCATAGGCAGAGATACCTAAAATTGTCCATTTACTTGGTGGCTCTATGCCTTTGTGAAAAGAACAGGTGTTCTGATTCTTGCCTCAGTTTGTGTCTGATTTAAGCATAGGGAGTCCAGGCAGTTGAGCCTTTAGGGAGAAAAATAATTTTGATACATTTAGCAATTACTTTTTCTGTCTAGTTAGAGGGCATGTATTTAGTGTATAAATGGATGGATAAATGCTCAAAAGTACACTTAATAGTTTTTGTTTGTAAGGTACTACTTAAAGTAAGATGCAGTAAACTGATTCCTTCAAAGGAAATAGTATCACAATGAAACTCAGCAACCTTAGATCGTTGGACAATATAATTTTTTAGGGGGCTATTAATATAAAGAAAGAGTAAGATGAGGGCTTGTTTAATCAGGTATTCATATTTGCTTTGTCTGTTTTTATGTGGCTGTATGCATTACTACCTCTGCTGTGCGTTTAAAACAGTCCCTATATTTTTCTGATGCTTACAGTTTACAGTGTATCTCCTTACAGAATTGCGCAGTGTTACATTTTCCTCCCAATTAAATCAGGGAATTGGAAGAGTTACACAATACTGTCACCTGATGGTAAGAAGTGATGGTATTGGAGGCTTAGAACTTCAAAAGAAGTTCTCTCTGTTTTATTATTACTGAGTCTTAATGGCACTCCTGACTTTCTTAGAATTTAAACTTTTTTTTCGTACCACTTTAGAAAAATAGGACATGCAAAAATCATTGGGTTTACAGCATTCAGGTAGTAGCTTTACTGTTTTGAAAAGACTGTTGTTGAGATCCTTGATCTGAATAGTTGAACTTATGTTATACTTATGGCTTTGGCCACAACTACAAGTTTGGAAGCAAGTGTTTTATACAGGGCTGAAGGATATTTAAGTGAATGATTCTGTAAGGATTCTGCAATTTTTAACTGGGCATTTAGTTCCATTAGTTAAGAGAAACATAAAAACTGTCACTTCACACATTTTATTTGTGCACTGTTTTTTTGAGATGATCCACTAAAGTGATAACTCTTAATTTGTTTTACAAAGAAACAATTAAATTAGAAAATTTGAGGACACTACTGCTAGTTAAATAATTTCTTCCCCCTTTAAATAGATGAAATTTTTATTATGAGTCAAGAAGTCAAGCTTTTCAGTTGTGTTAGGAAGGAAATACTACATCTTTGAAAATTTTGGTCTGCTCTTGCTTGTTGTTTAGGTCAATAGTAACAACAACTTAGCTGCTTTGTAGTTTTTAGCTCTTCTGAATTTCTTGGAATAACATATCTGACACTTGACACTTCAGATGACAAAAAAATTACCTCTCCAATAACCCACAATAAGCCTGTGAGAATTTAAGCTTTTATTTAATAGGATTTGCTTTGAGAAATCAGTTGATTATTGATAAATAGAAGGCAGTTTAATAACACAGGGCTAACTTAAACAACAAGGATAACAAAAATCTGCTCATTTTGATGTAGTTCTACTCTGGAATTGATAGTCTCAAAATGCAAATAGTTTCACCTGGTTTCGAAGTAGATTGCCTGGGTCATGGGCAATCTTTAAGCCAAAAGTAGCTTTCCAGCAGTTTCCAGGTCTCTGAAGAAGTGAGAAGTAAATTTTGATCATGTCAGCCTACTTGAAACTCCCTTAAAAGGTATCCTGGAGGTCTTCTGTCAAATACTTCCACAGAACCAATTCTCACCAATATGATTCTGAGAGTGGGGAAAAAATGGCTGCAGCATAATGTGTGCTTCAGGTTTGCTCTTGCCCATCCTTATTAAGATCTCATTGTGTAACAGTTTCTTAGTGTTTTGTAGGGGTTTTTTTGTGTGTGTGGTGGCTTTTGTTTGTTTTTTACCATACTTTTTAAATTCTATCATCATTCACAAAACCTTTGGAATTAAAAATTAAAAATTTGGGTATTTAAAACCAAATTTCCCTTACCTACAAACTGGTTGGTTGTAGCTGTTCACTGCTGTTTATAAAGTAACTTTCAGCTTATAGACTCTATACAAATTGCAAGGGGTGTTTAAAATCTTCCCTGTTCACATGTGAGCAAACAATTTTTAAGTTAGCCAATGGGCATGCTGAGTAAAAAGCTGTATCTTAAGTGACAGCCATTTTTCAAGAAGGGGGTATAGGAGAAATGCATTCTCTCAATCTTGTGATGGAACGATTCCTCTTGGTGTTTAATAATTAAAATTAATAATGTGTAATTCATACGGTGACTTTCTGCCCCATTTGTGCTGCTCTAATGCGGAAAACGGAGCAGAGAACAGTTATCACAGTATTTAATTTTTGATGTTCATTTTAATTTCTGCTACATACTTTGGAGGTCTCAGTTTTTCACATGAGAAATGTGAATGAAGTGGAGTGAGGCTTAAAGGAAGGAGGAGGGCAGGAGAGTGGCTGTGATGCCGCTGTCATATACTGTTTGTTGCACTGGTGATGAGAACCAGCGTTTCCCTCTTGTCTCGTTACAGTCAGTTCTAGCCTTTTGCTTTCTATAGCCAGCAACTGGCAGATGTGATTGTCCCAAAAATTAAGCTGCTCTTGGTTTTTATGTGATAAGAGGTAAAAGATCATGAAAGATTGATAATAACAGGTATAAGGTGTTGTAGGGGTGAAGATCAGATGTATGGAATAGCTTCCATGTGAATAACATGTGCCTTAAACAGTCTCTTTGGTTTGGAAATGCAAGAACTGGGCAGAGAGAGGGCGAAAACACTTAAATCATGTCACCAGTGATAGAGTAAGCAGAGGACTTCAAATGAAGCAGCGGGTCATAGGTTGGAAGCAAAAGGAGGGATACTCACACACTGTGATGTTATTTAATGTAACTTCTGCAGTAGGATTTTGAGGTAAATCCCCATGAAGTTTGAGTTTTGTAGTTTTGAAATGCAACTTGGCTTTCTTCAGAGTGAAGTATCTCACTTTCCAGGATCAGACTCTCAGTACAAAGGGAAGAGTGGATACAAAAAGCAGATGTGGGTCAGCACAAGAGAATAGCAAGAAGTATAAACCAGGTGTAGGAATCGGCAGTTATGTTGTGGTTGCCTTGTCATTTCTTGTCATTTAGGAGGAGTGTTTAGATCTCTTCTGCTGCAGTAGAAGTTCAGATTGCTTCTAGAGCAATATTAAAGAGTTTCTATTCAAACTGTGTACAGTAATAAAATTTGAATAGAATTGAAACTTCAATTCAACAAAAGGAGTCTTTAAGTACTGCCTCCTATAGGAGTTCTTTGTAAAGATCCGAGAGAGGAAGATGATGACGACTGCATCGCATCTGTACTCACTATATTCTGAGAACTCCCCACTCTGTGCATAAGATCTAACTGCTGCACAGAGGAAGATGGATTCTTTATCTTAAAAATTCCATATAGATGAAAGGATGTAATTGCTTATTTTATGACTGAATAGATATCTAGCAAACTTCCAGATGTTAAAGCCTGAATTAAATTTGAATGTTACAGCAGGTATATAAAAAAAATGAATAATACATTTTAACTTTCTTTATTTTTGAAAGTTGGCCAAGGATTCTGTCTCTCAAACCCTGATAGATGGTAATTGGCAATATTTAGGACACCATGCTGTAGAATGACTGTTTCAGTAGTCCTTTCTAAAATCCTCATGTCTGTGAGGCTTTTTAACCAATTTAATTATCCTCTTGCAACCTTGCAGTGTTGTGTACTAACTGTATTACAGTCAGTTTATGTATTCTCCTCACTGATCTCTTCTCTTGCTCAGTCTATGCAGTGATTTTTGAGAGATAATTCTGTCTGAGCCACAGTTGTAACTCTTGGCTCCAATGAAATACAGCATATCAGTGCATGCTGAGCCAGACTGAGGGTCTAACATCCCTTAATAGTAAGAGTGAACTAAAGATCTCTAGGATAAAAGAAGAACGGGAGTAAAATTTCATGTGACAAGATAAAGATGTCATAACAAGATTATGCTTATAGGCAATTTAAACTTCTTGAGAAATTATTTCAGAAGTCATGACACATGACATAATGGAGAGAGTGCTAGTGATTGCAGTAAATAGTTGTTTTATGAGCCATTGTGTTATAGTAAACCTAGTAATAAATTCTGTTTCTTCCATGTTGAGGTCACTTCCCCCTGTCTGGAGAACATCTTGTGACTAAATTTTCTTCAGCTCTACCTCAGAATTATAATCTTGGTGTAAATAGAGGGGGGAAAAAGAAATCCTATTTCATGTGTAGGAGGGAATAGATGATCTAATTTCATAAGTTCTTTGGAATCATGCAGTCCTTTGTATTACTTCATTATATGGTGTCATGGACCATTATGTCTGAAATTCTATTTGGAGAAAATGACAACCTTTGCTTAAAGAAATTATTCTTTTAGGTGATTATTTTACTTTACACATACAGGGGCAAATTCCTCAAATGTGCTGTCACTTTCACGTATAGTTGAACAGGATTTGTAGGTGGTATCAATAGGGCAAGAGATTTCCAAGGAGACCCACCCTTGAAATAGCTACTCTTGATGGTTTTCCATAGCAAAGACCTCTTGGGGGATGTCTGGAGTTTGGGTATTATTTCACATCCCACTCCCCTTTCCACCATTTTGCATCTCTCTGTCATTTATGGTTACCATGCAAATAATACTTGGTAAGTATTTTCTAATTAAATAACCTCTCTGTCATATCTAGCAGTGTCATTTACATTTGAATTCTAAACAGCCACTGTTGGTGGGTAGTGATATGTGTTTGTATATATAGAAATATATTAAAAGTTAGATATATGAAAATGTATTCCTGTATTGTTAGGACTTCTTCCCTAGTGTAGCATACTTAAGGAAGTTACCCAGATGGAGAAGACCTCCTGTATCTTCTCAGCTCAAATAGACCAAATTATTTGGGGATGAGCTGGACAAAAAAGGAGTTGTTGAAGTGTGTTGTGGTGTTCTGCAGCTGTCACTGAGTTAACATATGAGCCAGAATCTGGTGAAGAGGGGTGTATGACTAGTAAAGTGTTGTATGTAATGCCATTGATGGCCTGTACCATTAAATGAATACAGAAATTGGTAAATGTATCAAACTGCAGCTCCCTGGTGGCCAAGGCTTTGAAGTTGAGTTTTGGGAAGGTGTGTGCAATGCAAATACTAATTCCAAACACTGCAAAACTTCCTTGGTTGAAAAATCAGTCCTGTTGCTCCATGAGATGTCATGTTCTTCAGTGTGCAAAAGCTTCTATCATGTTGTGTATTACTCTAAATAATCAAAATAGTATATAATAATATACCTGCTCTGTACCAAGAGTGTATTTCATTTCCTGTTTTAGGACCAAAGGAAGTTAAATTTTTGTAGAAGCAAGACTGTGTAGAACTTAAACTCTAAACCTTAAATCCTGAAAGTTTATTTTCTATTTTTAAATACTAATTTTCTAATTCAAGACATGTTATTTAAATGACATTGGTACTAAGAGGTGCTGCTTATGATCTTGATTTAGGCTTTTAGTAGGCACCGAGGAAAATACTGCCCAAAGTGGAAGTAGAAAGCATGTATTTAGAGCTGTCTTTAAGTAAAAAGTTAGACCAGTTGGACAAGCAGTTTGGCAACAGGTTTCTTGGAAATAGGAAGCTAATGACTCCTGACAACTGAAGAGGGAGCATCAGAATTTAAGCTTATATTGGGAATTTAACATCATAGTTTCCAGGATGAATATTTTCTGTAAATATGTGAGGTAAAGTGGTCTGAGATATTTCTAGTTCTGTGATTTTTAATTTGGATTTTCCCATCCACTTTTTTTTTAGTCACTTGCCAAATTCTTATCTCTGTATTTAGCCACAGATTCTTTTGCTATTGGACTTTTAAAGTCAGCTGATGGCTGATAATCCCTGTCTCTCTGCTGGAACTGAGCAAACAGGTTCAGCTGCTGCAGTGCACGTATTCCTTCTGTGGCTGTTTAGTCCTTTCTACAAGGCTTACCCTTTACTGTGAAGGGAACTGGCTTTGCAGCAACATTGGAGTAAATGAAGAATATAAGCTAAATAGTGGTTGTGACTGTGAAACAAAACAGGAAATAATAATAATAAAAGAAACAAAATGAAACAAACAAAAAACCAAAAAACCACCCTCCCCCCAAAAAAACCCCAAAAAATCAAACACACACCAAACCATTATCAACTAAAAAGAACCCAAAATAACAACAAAACTAAAAACCACAAAACCCCAGAAGGGTAGAGGTAGAAAGGAGGGGGGGAAAAAAAGATTTAGAAATTAGTTATCAAAAACACAGGAGTGGTAGCAACTGCTTAGGAGGAAAAATTTTAACAGCCGTTTTATTACTCAATTGGATTCAGTTTAATTTTCAGTAGAGTGAAATGTGGAGCCTCTGGTTCTCTATGAAAGTTTGCAAAGGAATAGCTCATGTAAGGAAAAGTTAATTCAGCTGAATTATGCACTGCCTGGTGAATACAGAGAGGCAGACAGGGTGCAGGTGTAGTAGGTCAATAAACGTGCATACAGTTCAAACAGCTGATGGCAAGTGTTAACTTCTTTCGGATGTGTTGTTTCAGACTGTGGGCAGTGCTAGTTTAGATAAGGTTGTGACACTGAGTTCAGACTTTGTAAAGTAAAAACTTTAAAAAGATAGAAGTTAAAACTGCTCTGCTGTGCACTTTGATGCAAGCAGGAAGTTTTTCTTCACTGGTGGTTGACACTGCACTGCTTAGGCTTTATTTCATAAGCTGATACTGTCCTAATTTAAACTTTGACTTCCTATTACAAAGTATAAATCAGAAGATTAAAACCATCCTGCTATAGATTTTTTTAATAGAAAGTGACAGTTTAATTTGGCAGAGTTGAGCTGAAAGGATGCTTAAACCTAGTAGAGTGCCAGCATCAGCAGCTCCAGAGTAGTTGGAATTGAAAACAGAAACATGAATAATTAACAGATAAGCTTGAGTTCCTAAGATATTTTGCAATTACCTCAGAAAAGTGTTCTCCATTAAATTCCAGAGTTCTATTTTTGTAATCATCCTGGTTTTACTTTAAAAAAAAAAATTGTTGATGTATGTAACTTTGTTTTACAAAGAAAGCTTGCAGGGGTGTTGTGTTTTTGTTTTGCTTCATTTTTTTTCTTCTTTTTAAATGAAAAAGTATAGTTTTGCATGCAAACTAATTTATTACTAATAGATAGTTTTATTTCTTATAGTTGCACTGATGTTTCTTTCCCAAGATTCAGCAACACTGGGTTCCATGAGGCCAAATGACCTGTAGATTTTAGATATGATAATACATTCATGAGCAATTGTGGCTTTGTCAACAGGATACTTGACTGCAGCATGTGCCTTTATGTAACAACACTGAGCTGTTAAACATGTGAGTTATTCCTTGTGCTTACAATAAACAGTGTTCAGCAAACTATCATCATGATAGTGGCACAGATAATAACTACTTTTTCATTATTTGTACCACCTCTGTTGCTAGCTGTGCAACAGCTTCATGAGGTGGAATGTAGTTCAACCTCACATGCTGGAATTGGAGCAACCAGTTCCTACTGCAAGGAAATGAATATGCAAAACCCCTGCTTTCAGAAGTTCTTTTATAAGCCTAGAAGAGGTTTTGCTAGTTCAGCTGATGGATTAGGAAATTTATTTGGAGTATATTGGTGGTAAAATCTAGACAGTTTTGCTTTGAGAAAAAATATTTACACCAGCAAAACCGTGAATTTTTTTTTTCTCGTTCCCCCTCAGTAAGTAGGATGGAACTGTATTTTCCTCTCCGTTCCCATTCTCTCTTCATGGTCTGTAATTGGGAAAATGTTTCTTATTTGAGGAGGGTATATAGTTATTGGGGTGTGTTTTTGTTTTCTTTTTTCTTTTTTTTTTTTTTTTTTAATAGGGAACAGAGTAAGTTTAACTTTGGTTCTACTGCTGCGACTCCCAGTATGAGTGGATTTCTAAAGCAGGTACCAAATTCAAGAGAAATACTACCAGTATTTCTTTCCCTTCTGAAGGTGATTATACTGCTTTCTGGCATGGAATGCTCTTTGATTTAGCAGTATTAATCAGTAATAAGTTGGAATCTCCTTACCTTTTTTCTTGCCTACAGATGTTTGTAGGGGAAGCACCCTCAAAAGGTGAATTGGCTGCCATGCATACTTCAAGTTGGGGTGAAACTGTGGAGTGGTCTGAACTAGGAACAGTCCCAGTCATGTGAGAACTAACAGAAGTTCCCAAAGTGGTATTAAATAATAAAATTTATTTTACTATATAGAAAAAAGGAAAATGTAATACTGTTTAAAAAGCAACAATTAAAAATACCAAACCAACCCAAGCAACCACCCAAAGACTGCTAATGAACACATTAGGAACAGAGTTGTCATATTTTTTCCAAAGCTTGGTTTATATTGTTAAGCTTATGGTGTTTCCCAAAATGTTTATAAACAAGTCCCTGTTTCCTGCTGAGTGTAACTTTATTTTCTGTGCTAATGTTTTTTCTGTAAAAAGCAACTCACCAGAGTAAAGTCACTCTGTGGCACTGTAGAGGGTAGGAAATCTTGTTGAACCAATGCTAGTGTGATATATATATTCTTTTTTTTATTATTATTTTTATTTTTTTTCCCCCCTGAGGTAAAAAAATATAATGTAATAAATCAAAGTCTTGGCCTTGGGGTAGCAACATCTCTGACATGACTGGTGTAATTAAGGAAGCTGGCCTAACGAGGTATTGTAGTGAGGTATTATGAGATCTATAATACTAACAGGTACTATCAGTCTGTAATTGTCTTGAGCCATAGAGTGTGTGTGTGTGTGTGTGTGAAGAAAAACCAAAACAAAGAAAAAATCCTAAATATTTATTAGTATGCCAGAGCTCTGTGATAGAGCATTATTTTGCTGCTGAGATAATGTGAAGAGCTTTTTTTGGAAAGTGGAATTACTGAAGTCTAAGACCTAGTATTCCTTCTCTTCTAATGCTGCTTATATAATGCTGTAATGAAAGGAAAAAGTATAGGACTGAAGTGCTTTCAGGCTTAAGATAATTAAGTAGACAAGTGTTCTTGTTCTTTTCTTTAAATGTCAGATTCAGTTCTCATTATTTTAAGAACTTTAGTTAAAAAGTAATTGGTCAGGCATTACATTCACCAGGCATTTTGGTCCATATGCCTTAGCTTCTCAAATGCTAATCCCAGATATATTTTATTATCATTCTTATTAATGCAGGAAGGAGGATGGTGTCACTTTTATTTTTGCCATCAGGGAAAAGGTTACAAAGTATGGCTCTTGCTTCTTGCGTTTTCTGCCTCTTCAGTTTTAACTTTCAAGATGTATTGACAAGTTTGCTTAGAGCTAAAGATGCCTTTCTTATTGGAATAAACTGTCAAATTAAAATTAATCACTGTCAATTAAAATCCATTCACCTTCATTTGAATTTTACAATATTTTTTTCATGTGTATTAACTGAAATTCATTAGAGACTATTTAAATGAGAGCTGGATTTTTCCTTGGCCTTTGATGTAGTAGCTATAGGAATTTAAAGCAAGATGTTTTATGTTTTATTTTAACTCTTAGACTTTACCTGGAATACTGAATTTCAGATGTCAGTGTACATTTTTTGATATAAAATATGACGCCATAAAGAAAGGACAGATGGATTTTTATGTGTGACAGAACTGTGGGGTTTGACAGACAGAGAATATGTTTGGAAGGGAATACTTCTATTCATATAACATCTGGCTTTGGTATACCGTGTGCTACAATGTTATTCAACAGACTGGCTTCTCTTTTAACATGATTTTTATTTTTGTTAGTTGTAGAAGCCTTTCACTGAATAACCAGGATGCTACCCTATTGGATAGTCTAAAATACAAAAGAAATTTACCCCTGTACTTTTTCATTCTATTGCTACATGTGCTCCAGTTAGCAAGAATCTGCTAAAACAAAAAATCTGCTGAAAAACAAAATATCCACGTTGTGTGAAAATAGCTTCCTATAAAATAACAGGAATTTCATGCCATTGGTAGTTCATGGTGCCTTGAGCACTTTGTTCTATGTAGTGGTAGAGGTGTTAAATCTCCCACGGAGGATATAGTCTGTAGCATGGCACATGAAATCCAATCTGAGTCCGTGTTTGAAAGCTGGATAATAGTGGAGTAGTAGAATGGTATCTCCTATGACTTACTAAGATACTGTTTCTGACAGACAATAATTTATTATTCCCTGAAAAAAATTCTGTGGGTTTGTTTTTTGTTTTTGTTTTTTTCATGGCAGTGTTTTTGGTAGAGCTGGTATTCTTCACCTATCCATGACTAGTGTCATTTACCAAAACAGGAGAGCAATTTATTTTTAACTTTAACCTCACAGCTATATTTGAATCATATCTAATAGGATTGATCCAGAAGCAGGGGCTTCCTACATAATGGTCTGAGTGGTAGAGTTCAAAAATAAGATACTGCTTTTTCCTCATTACCTGCTAAAAAGCTCAAGTTGTTTCTTGAGAGAAAAATGTGCCTCCAGTTGCTTTCTGTGCATGTGTCCCTCAAGGGTAATCCAGAAAACAATCAATCTGCAGAAATTTGATGAAATTTTGTGAGTCTAATTAATTCACTATCCAACAAGCATTCCTTTGTCAAGCTTGTCAGTATGGAAGCAGGACACGAGCTGGAAAACATTGATAAAACATGACAAAGAGCTTTTAGTGCATTTGATGTGTCGTTCAAATGTAAACAAATGCGGCTGCATAAAGCAAAAATGTGTGGTAAGGAGATGGAAAACAGTGGAAAATGCCTTCCCCAAAACAACAAAATAGCCAAAAAGAACATGTAAACCCTGCTTTCCTTTTACACTACTGCAGAATGTTGTGCAAAACACAGCAGTGGCTTTTTATTTCTCGACTAAAACACTAAATGTACAATGGGGAAACTAAACAACCATTGAACAAACACCAGAAACTTTCAACAGCGACTTCTGGTCTACACCTGAAAAGTTTGAAGTCACCAACTATCTTATTGGTTATTTGGAGAAATTTTGAGGCAGGTGTGATGCACAATAATCTGATAGCATGACTCTTGGGAAGCAAAGGATGTATCCACTTATTCCAGATGACACCAAGGCAGCTGGGCAGTGCTTACTAAACCGAGTCAATTTGCTTCAGAACAGCGGGAATGAAAGACATTTCTTCTATTGGCATTTTTAGAAGTGTATCAGAAAAGTACTAGAATGGCTCTTCTTTTGGTATCAGGCACTTAACTTCCATTTGTGCTCAAGAGAGGAAGATTTTTTTTCTTTCTTTCTCTCAGAGGGTGTAGGAACATACTGAACAAATATTTAAACCTTTTAAAGGTGAAACAATATGCAGATGTTGCAGCACAGGGAAATACAATGTTACTATATATTGATATGAGGTAAAAAAGATATGTTACCTATAAGCAGAATTTCCACACTTTGTAGGAATGATCTGAAAAAGTGAGAATTTTTTTGTAATAGCCTTTATCAGCATGTAATAAAAATTTAGAATATCTGTGAAGTTATTTTGAGACTTTCAGTTTTGATATAACAACTCAGTAGCTATCAAAATAGAGCGGTGCCTGATGTCCTGTGTGCTTTGTGCTGGCCTTTTCTTTAAATTTAGGAAACCAGTACAGATGTTGCTTTCTTGATATAACTGGGTCAGTAATAACACATTCTCCTCAAGGAAATATTATGATTTTCTTCAGCATTTTATTTTTCAGATATGCTGAAAGAGAAGATGGATTGAAAAAAGTATTAAGTACCAGCCAGTGTGTATGTTTCTTCTTTCTCTCTTTTAATACTAAATTCTTCTGTTAGGAGACTGATACGTGGATCATCTCTCCAACCACCCATCCTGTCTCCTATTGAAATATACATTAAGCTCATCTATTGTAAAATAAATCCTTAGAAATCTCTCTAAAATAGACTTACAGGTGTAATGGATTGAATTACAATTGAGAGTGACATACTTTTTTTAAATCCTTGGTAAAAATAGTTAAGCCTGATGAAAGGTATAAATACCTTGCCTGAAGCAAAGATAACTTTTGAACTATAAATAATGTATTACATTTTAATCAGTTTTACTGCAACAGTTTTTATCTATGAAATAAGTTATCTTGGAAGCTCTTTTCAAGTAAGTTGAAAGAAGAATACCATTTGCTTGAATAGAGTTTTAGCAGGGAAATCACCTTAGTTTGGAACCTGGATGAGCTTATAATGGTGTACTTCTCCAAGTAACAGCAGCTGAAAAAAGGCTTACTGAGTAGTTGCCCAAAATGGTATAGAAAGTAGAAGCTTTAATGTGTTGGTTTTTTTCTTGTCAAAATAGTGATGATGGACCGACCATATTTATTCAGAAAATCATGGAATATTTACTAGAGCAAAACTCCATTTTGAGCAGAGAATCACCATGATATTACATACCATTGAAGCTTGCTATTCCTGTTTCTAGCAGAATGATGATACCAGCCACAATTTTAAAATTGTTGTGCAGAGGGTTGATAGTATGGCATTTGAACTGAAAGTTTTCAGCCATGCCTAAGTTAGTGTTGTTTCTAGGGTTCTTCTGTGACCAGCTAATATAATTTAATAAAGATAAAGCTATATAACTTTACATTTTTGAACAAGATAGAAGATAGATATTAATAGACTTTTTCCCCCTCTAGGAGAAAAAACAAACCCCACCTTTTAAGGATTTTTATCAGGGTGTAACTGTTACACCAGCCATCTTCAACTAAGCTCAATTCATATTCCAGATCACTGATCTGAGCTAAACATAAATAACATGGTATCTTTTTTTCTTTCTAAATCAGCTTCCACGTTTCTTACAAGTTTTCCAGACTTAAGGAGAAAGGGGGGGGATTACCTTCCCCCAAAAAATACAATTAATTCTTCCCAAAAGCAAGCACCGATGAGAAGGGAAGGAGCATCTTTTGAGGAAGATTGTCACTTCTAAAATGGAAGTCAGTGGGATTCATTCTTTACCATCTAGTTTCTTGTGTAATTCTTTGGATGTTTAGAGCAGTGATGTTTAAATGCTAACACAGCAGCAGCGTTCATGCTTTGGAACACAGTGTAGCTTTGCTCAACTGCTTTACTTCCTTTTGAAGCATTAAATAGTATTCAAAATGCCAGTGTTTTAAAGTATTTTGCCATAAATTTTTAGTATTTTGTATCAGTTGGGATTTTGGAACAAATTTGGAACAATAGACTGCAGAAGTATGTTCACTATAAAGACAGTGAACTGAAATCTGGATATAGTAAGGGAAAATAAAGGGTTTCATTCCAATTCTATGTTTCTGGCACTGGAACCCACTACATTGCAGAATCTGCAGAGCATAAATTTGACCTTTGAAGAAAGAAGGCTTCTTACATTGGCACTGAGAATTTATTTTTATGTTAAATAACTTCACTCGCTTTTTCACAGCTGGCTGATTTGAGGGCAATGAAGTATAAGACTGGTTGTGTGCTGCCTGTTTAAAGTGTTTCAAGAGTTTCTGCATTATTTTAATGTTTAATATAACTGTGAAAATCTTGTCATTAGGATTTATATAATCAATTATTTATATGTGGGGTTTTTTAATGAAAAGTAAAAATTCCTCGTGGTCTAAAATTTAAAAGCAAAAAGGCTGCTGTTCCCGGTCTTTCTCTCTGTTATCTGAACTTTACACTAGGGATTCCAGATCATTGTCTAGTATGCTTTTTCCCCATTTTTCATCTAAACCACTTAATTTTCTTGCTAGCCACTTGATAAATGTTTATCTTCTTTTTCTTACTATGTATTACAATTTTTATTAGTGCAAGTTCACTCCAACTTTCCAAGCTGGCTTCTCAGAATTCTTTACTTCGGTTACATACCCAACTCACCATTTAAGTCTGTCTTGTCATGAGAAACATATTCCTGTGTAACCAACTACTCAGCTACTATATTAAGTGCTTAGTTACTTTGTAAAGCATTCTCCTTTATTGAGGTGCTGTATACAAGAACAAAGCTTGACTAAGTATGCTAGATGTAATACATTTCAGTTCAGCCATGGTATATGACCATGGCTAGCCAGGCAGCAATCATTAACTGCAGATTTTCTAGGCTTAGCATAATATTTTTCTTCTAGTGCAATCCAATGCTAAATTGTGGGTCTTACTGTAAGGTCGTTGTACAGCTTTTCATCACATGCTATAGTGCCACTTGATTCCCAACAAGGGGCTCTGGCCAGTGGCCCCAAATACATAACAGAACAACTGGTATGACTGCTGGTGCGTGGTAGTAATGCAACAGCTTGTGTTACCATCTGCTGTGGTTTGTGGTACGTATTTAAACTGCCCTGTTGTTATGAGGGAGGTAGCAGGGGACTGCCTCTCTTAAGAGGGAGGAAAGGCACTTTGAAATTACAAGCCTTTGAGACAGTTATTTTCAAAAGATTGTAATGTTTGGAATTTTCTCCCCTCTGAGAACTCTAATTAGCCTTGTCTTTGTGATCTAAAGTAATGTGTTGAAGCCTGATGAAAACCCAGGTAGAGCAACAGATAAAATAATAGGGGACCAAGGACATTTTGACCCAAATACACTGCTGTCTGTATTCAGGGTAAATAATGGGGAGCTCAGACACATGTATATCTGGAAAGCAGTTTAATCTTTAACTGATAGGGTGAAGCACTTGAAGGGACAACAGAAGTTTGAAACTTCTGATGTGTCAAACTAAACTTAATGCACTGAGAGTATTATTCTTTATCCATGCAAAAAATATTGCTGAAATCGTGACAGAGAAAAAGGCTAAAGACACATCCTTAGGAAAAGAAAAATGTCTATTAATGAGTAGGTTCAACTTCCTTTCTTGGTTTAATATTAAGAAAATTGGTAGTTACCTATAAAAAAAACCCTAAACAAAAATGGACCATGGCACGTGTGATGTTCTGGCCTGGCTTTCTTGGTCATAATTTTCTTCAGCACTTTCTGCAAACAATTTTGGGACCTGAATTAAATGAGTAAGTATTACTAACTCAGGAAATGTTTGTTGTCACTGCAGTCTCTCATAACAGCCCTATTCTCTGGAAAATTCACAGCTGTGTGTCGGGCCCAAAGGGTGGGGTTTTTATTTGTAACTCCTTAAAATAGATCAGTGTATTTTTTCAGACTGTACTGGGATTTGTTTGTTTGTTTGTTTTTGCTTTGTTTTTCATAAAATACACAACTGTTTTTTTAAAATATTATGTACTGTCTACGTAAAAGGTAACATTTTAGCCCTTGAAATGGTTAAAGGGCTAATTTTTTCCCAGCATATATTTTAGTTTGAGTTTACTGCCTCCTGTCAGTTTACAGTGAGCTTTGAAATAACCTGCTAAGCAAATAGGTAGCTGTATTTGAAGCAGAATACTTGGGAATAAGTTTCAATGTTCTGTCTGCCACTTGTTATTATCTGCCTCATTGAAAATGGTAGTTTTAGTAGAATTAAACAATATATGAAAAATTTCAAGAAACAATACGATTAGACTAATGTATTTTGTATGTTCCCTTTGAGAAAGTACCTTACTGATGGCATTTATCTGGGTAAGGGTAGGGTCAGAGTGTGAATTTAGCAATGGTCTCCTTTGATACTCTGGAGTATACCTACAATGACCCTGAAATGACATCACTTTCTTCCTTATTGCTGGTTAATAGTTTTGCTGATGGTTTGGATACTGTCTCTGTATAAATATGTTTAGGAGACCTCAACAAGTAGAAAACCAAACTAATGTTCTACTAAGACTTCTCAAACATCTGGCTGGCAATGTTTTAGTCTCTTACTCCAGCTTAACTAATTACTATCATCACTTGAGATTCTTAGACAAAATAACTTTGTATTGACCCTGTATGGAGGCTGAGGGTGAAGGGATAGGCAGCATGCTTGTTATTGTTGCTTCAGTAAAGATAGTACTAATATTATTTCATATTAATACAGTATTAATAGTATTCCAAACTGTAATTTCTTTCAAGTTGTGCGTAGTAGAGTAAATTAAATCACAGCTTTCCTTCTTTCATAATGCACTAAACTAGTCACACCTACTGCATTATTAGGGAAGGTGTATAATGGCTACACTGTAAGAGAAACTTAGTCCACTACTGTTTGTCTTCCTTTTTTTAATATGCTCAGTGGGACACCGCACCTCACTTAGGCAAGAAAGGCAGCAGTGCACATGGCATTAATTAATCTCGGGTGCATTCATCATAAAATCAATATGAATGTAGGTTCTGATACTTGAAAGGCTATGAAACAAGTATGAAGGAATCTGAGTAGTAGTTCTGCTGGATTTTCTCTAATTTGTATTTTAATGCCAACTTTGTGCAATCATTTTAATACAGGTCCATCCCAAAATACATACTTAGAGTAGCCATTGTTACAGAAGTAATTTCACGTAGAGGAAGGAGCTTAAAATATCTCGAATGCAGAGTTGATAACACAGCAAATGCTGACTCTCCTACAAAATGCCGGGTAACTTTAGTATCTGTAATAAACCAAATGTGTTTAAGGACAATGAAAGGCAAATATTAACCTTGGAAAATGAGTTGTCAAGAAGACAGAACTGAAATGGTAAAATGTTCCCTTTCTTTTCTGGTATTCCTGAAGGGAGAAGGAATTCATTACAACGTTTTGAGCTTTTGTCACCTCAGTAATCTTCTACCTAAACAGAAGAAATTTAAATCCTTAGGTAAGTTTTTCCACACTAGTATAGTTCATCCTTTCCACATAGATATTTCTAGCGTATAGTCTACTTAGATGTTGTTTCTCTTGGGCATTGTCAGTGGCTCTGAGAGATTTCTCATTTGTTACTTGATTTTAGGGACTGGAAAACCACTCTTATGAGGAAAGGCTGAGAGACCTGGGACTATTTAGCCTGGAGAAGACAAGACTGAGAGCTTCTTATTAATCTTTACAAATATTTGAAGGGGCCAGTCTCTTTTCATTGGTGCCTTGTGATAGGATGAGGGGCAGTGGTCACAAGCTGGCACACAGGAAGTTCTACCTCAATATGAGGAGAAACTTCTTTACTGTGAGGAAGATGGAGCACTGGAACAGGCTGCCCAGAGAGGTGGAGTCTCCCTCTCTAGAGATGTTCCAAACCTGCCTGGATCTGTTGCTGTGTGGCGTGCCCTGGGTGATCCTGCTCTGGCAGGGGGATTGGATTTGATGATCTTCAAAGGTCTCTTCTAACCCCTACCATTCAATGATTTATAACATTTATGATAATGGATAGTCTAATTGCCACTGAGCAAACTTTTTTGAATGGTTGTGAAATAGCACCACTAATTTTATAGTGACATAAAACTGACAGAAAATATTCGTATTTTCTCTTGTTATTGGCTTTCTCTCTTGAAATATAAGCCACACTTCCTTAACTTTATCTGCTAGTAAAAACATAATGCTGTCTGTTATACTAGAAATTCAAGGCATTAAAATCCTGTGTCAAACAACTTCATAGAGAAAAGGCCTTTGTTTGCAACAAAATGTCAATGAATATTTGCTTTCATTTGCAGTCAGTTCAGGTGCCTGCATAATTCTGATGGAGTTCCATTTATTCAAAAGGAAGGGCTTTTTCACAGTTTATGGCAAGGACTTTATGGATAATTAATTGTAATGGATATCCTAAAGCTGAAAGCACTTTATTTGTGCTGTCATGTGCATTTGGGATAGTATTGAAACAGGTTTTCTTTTTATATGTTATGTAGGGAATTAGATGATGGCTCACTTGCATGTAAATGAGATCAGCTACTGCATTCACTGTAGGAAGAGATTTCCCACCATAAAGCCACTGCTATTTAATTGTGCAGATGGACTATGAAAATGCTTAATCCAAACACTTAATGACATAATTGTTGAAATGAAGCATGCAGCCAACAGCAAAACCAGGTTTTTAAATTGGAGTTTAGACTAGAATTTTCTAAACAGAAGCTCTGAGCTGCAGCACTGAGACAACCCTTTTTGCAAAGGTTGTATTTCTGTAGACAGCATAGTATCTGTTAAGATTGGTGGAGGATGTTACATAATTTCATCACTGACAGGGTTTATCTTTCTGCTCCATTGGCACTTGCAGTACTGAACTGCTTTCTTTTCTTCCCTCCTCTGTTGTAACCATGGCATGTTTGCATGCTTTTCCTAAGATACCTTTAGCCACAAGCAAGCAAGAGCCCTTAACTTACTTACTTCAGATTAACAATCAGAACTGAAATGAAGATTTTGCTTATAATCTAAATCCATTTCTCTGTGAACTGAGTACAAAGTACTAAGAAGCTGAGAACTGGTTTCATGGTTTCAAAAATACAATACCAAAAGCTCTTCCTTATTTCTTACTGCAACATGCAAAAGGAAACTAGTGCTGCCACACTGATTTCTGAGCTGGCTGCTGATGTCATACTGTTTTGTTCTTTTTTTCAGAGAGACCAAATATGCTGCCAACTGCTCCGTCATTTTATTCATATTTACAAGGGGTCAGGATTTATAATGATTTTTACCTTTTTTTTGCAGTAAAACTTTTGTGGTTCTGATGCAGCAAGAAGTTTTTCCACAAATGTGCTAGAATAAAAGGGTTCACTTCAAAACCAGTACAGTTGGGGATAGCAATCCATGAATGTCCCATGCAAGCACAAGTTATCGCAGTGAATTTTGGTCTCCCATGGAAAAAATGCTGGCTGCAAAAATGTTCTTTGATATAGATAATGGCAGCCAAATTTGCAAGCTAAGTGTAGGATATTTGAGAAAACTGTAATCATCTGAAATAGGTAAAACATAAGTAAAACAGTCTAAAGTACAAATTCAATTTATCATAATAACTGGAACCATCGACAAATTCACTGAATTGCTTATATTCTCAGAAGTTTTTATTCTCATTAAAAACCTACCTTTAGAGTTGAAAAGCCCACAGGGTGTTTTGGGGATGTTGACTCTTTACAAATGTAGGTAGATCCACTGCAAAGACCCATGTAACCTGGGGTCAATCAAAGTAGCATCAGAAGTGGAAAGCAGCCAGCCTGGACACTGAGGGTGAAGGTGAGCGAGCAAATTCCAGTTAGCTTGGGTTTTGGTTTTTGCAAAGTGATCCAGAAGCCATGTTGTTTTCCTTAAATTGCTGGGGCAACAGCTGCATGAAAATGTGCCCTCAAAGCCAGAATGCAGCTGCAGACCTCTGCCTCTTTGATGAAAGGCAGATTACTGTGTCTGAAGAGTGACAGAACCCCAACTTCTACAATTCCTGGTTGTTTCAGAGGCGTTGACAGTGCTCATCACCCAGCTCCAGAGAAGATTTTGGCAGGCAATTCAAATGGTGACTTGGATGTACCATCCTTTGCAGAGAAGTCACACTACACAAGATCCCAAAGACCTGCTGCTAGGCAACAAAAATGACAAGCCAGGTCAGTGGAGAGACTGTAACTGGAATTGACCTAGGAATGGGAATTCAGCATCGGAGACAAGCAGTGACACTGCTTGCAGGAGGAGGACAGATGGGAGAGTAAAATTCTTTCTTGGTCTCCTTAAATTAATTTACCAGACCAGTAAACTCCTTTCCAGATACAGTCTACTATGATAGTTTTCTTGATACCTGTTAAAGAATTGCCACACTGGATGGAATGATGGACATCTTACCCTCTGCCATCCCTGTAACAGACCTCCAGCAGACTTTGTGAGGAACAGCTCTTTGGCCAGCCCTGTCTGTGGACTGCACAGGGAAGCCTGGTGGCAGTGCACTGTCTTGGGAGTTTCAGTGTGAGTCGTTGTTGCTTGGGATGGGACTGCAGGGAGTCATGGTTTCAGGAGGAAATAAGACTGTGGAATTACAGTAGTGCACATGTCATAAATAATACTGGCCTGTGAAACAGATACATCTGTGTATTTAGTATCGTGTAATTTGAGAAAATTCTTACATCCTATGATTGGTCCTCTTTCTTTGCTTATCTGCTGTGAGCAAAAGCTAGCTTCTGCATGGACACTTAAGTATTTTGATGTTCTAGTGCTGTTCATAACATATACCTTAAAAGTTCCTGTTAAAATATTCAGTTTGGCACTAAAATAATTCATTTTGTTTGAATGTAGCCATGAAGTAAAATGTAAAATTGCAGAAGCTGTAATAGATTCTTTAAAATAAAGAGGTGTTTCAGTGACTAAACCAAGAACCTTAACAGCAGTATTTCACAAGTACTCTACATTACCTCAAGGAGAATGTGAATATAATATTGGAGTAATTTAAATTAGAGTCAGCTTTCAGGTCATTAACTATTAAATGTACTCATCTGCAGCATCTGCACAATCTGTACATGTGATCTCAGTTCCAAGTATTGGGTGCAGGGAAAAACAGTGTATGATTTAGCAAGTGACTGGTTTATTAAGGCAAAGTTTTGTAACATTTATAGCAGCAGCCTAGTGATAGCTGAGTGAATGTTTAGTGGAAAGACTAATGAGAGATTAAGCTCTTAAGAGAGTTTTTTCCCTTGTTACTGCTAGAATGGACAAAAAATCTAAACAACTATTTGGACATAATACAAGTTTCATGAATTTGCAAATAGACCAAATAACATGCAGGTACCTTCCGTTATGGGCTAATTATTGTTCGTCAGTAGTTTAACAGCTGTTTTCTTGAACCACAGAGAAAAGGGAGAAGCTAGGAAAAGGGTTTTATCTAGGCAGAAGTCTGATGTACATGTAGCTCCTTGAAAACTGTAATTAATCCACAGATTTCTGTGGCAGACAGACCAGGTTGTTTTAAGGTAAAAATTAGTTTGCAAGAAGAATCTCAATTTTTTGCACATGGTTGGAGTGATACCTTTATATCAGGTAAATGGAACAACTGTTAGGGAGGCTCAAGACTTTTCTGCACTAGGGGCCGTGTTTCTAATAGAGATTGTTCTATGAATACCTTTATTGTCTCACTGATGACATCCTTTGACACTCACAAGCCTGTGACCTCTCTGTAATAATGAAAATTACTTACAGGTGAAACTAACATAATTAACATGGATTTTAATATTTTTTTGTTGTATGTCAGAACAGCTTCTCAGCTGGAAGGAGCCTGGTGAACTGAGCACTGTGTGACTAATGAGGTGTCTGGATCATCTGCAGTCTGACTACCTGCACCTCCACAGAAAATACGCTGGAAACCTTAATGAACCTTTGGACCACAGACCTAGAAAAGGTTATCCTGTCATTTCTACTACGTTGGCCCATGGCTTATTTTTTTTACATTACCTTTCTTTTGTGCTTGGATAGTCCTGATCTGCCACAGCCTATTCAGCTGCATTCTGTCTTAATTTTTCCTTAATCTAAACTCATGTCAATTCTTTCTACTGTCAAACACTTCACTGTCAGTAAGTTGTCTGAAATTACTTTAAGGGCTAGTAATTATTATTTTATAAATATTTAAATAATATTATTTGTAAGCCAAGGACTGACTGTATTAGGAACTGAGCATTATTTGATTAGGTAATCCCATGCACTAGTGTTGTATGGAAAAATTTTAAAGTGCAGAACCCATTAAGTAATTTATTCACTCAACTTAGTTGAGCGGGATTTAACCAGAGTGGACAGCCATAATATTTGAGACTGCAATTGCAATCCCAAAAATCTGTTTCCACAGTTCAGTGCTAATTTCAAGATACTAGTTTCTCTGCTTGTATAACCTTCTGTAAATCACTTGATTGCTTGACACCTTCCACTGTCTGTTGTACATACTTTGTTGTCCAGCATGAGTTCTGGAGTGTAACGATGCCAAAGATAACTGGTTATTCATTTGCTTTAGTAACAGAAGCTGTGTATATAACTAAGAAAGATTACTTCTTTCTATTCCAGTAATTATTTTGAATAGCTTTCATAGATTAGCTTCCCAAACTAAGCATGTGATAGATTACATCATACTTCCGTAGCTGGAAAGATATTTCAGTTTTGGGTTCTTGCGACCCAGAACAGCAGCTGTCTGACAATTGATGATGGAGTGCCTCAAGATTTCATTTCAGTGCAGGTGTGATTGTGGCATAATATTTGTTTGCAATAGATTAATCAACACAGCAAAGCTTGAATCAAATGCTGAGAAAAGGTGATATGTGAGAACATGGAAGGAACTGAATAATTCAGTTTGCCCAAAAGCCAAGGAAATACTGGATACCTCTTTTAACAGTAGTGATGGTTTTATTTCACCCCAGAAGATAGAAGAAAAAGATGTCATTCAAGCGAATCTTGTAGTTCTCTTTTAGTATTACTTCTTGTAAGGGTAACCTAAATTGATCATTAAAAGTTATAATCTTTTAATTGTCTTAAGTGTGAAGAAGAAATTGCTGCAAGTATCAGAAATAATCTCTGACATATTTTATTAGCACACTGCAAATTTGTAGCAATACAACACAGATTTTTATTTCTGAAGAATGCAACTTGGCGAGTGATTTCTAGGGCTAACATCACTGAGCTCAGCAAATGCATTATGTGCTGCAACGTCCTTTTGAGAAACAAATAACACTTTATATTATCAAATAGTTACGAAGCTTGCAATCATAAACCCATCCAGTGCTGTTAGCTAATCAGAACCATTCTTCCAGGGATAATATTTTCTGATAATATTTCAGTAAATTGCATGTTTTATTGCTTTTGTAACACAGTGACCATCCCTTCCTCTGATTCAGAAACATGAACAAGTCCCTTAAGGATATGTAAATCTTTGAAGTGAAAAGTTACTGCCCTCTTCCACAATGTAAATTAATTTAAAAATTCAGTTTCATTCTAATGAATTGACTAAAAAGGGAAACTCTTAAATTAGGGGAAAAAAAAAATTACAATCAAGGTCAAAATTAGTACTCAATGCTGTATGCAGTCCTAAAGAGTTAAAGACTTGCACTGGCACTTCTGTTGCTGGTTTCTGTGTTGTTTCTGCAGTCTTCTCCAATGGCTTACGGTGGCTTTCACTTTTTCCAGCTTCTAGAAAGCTTAATGCACACAGCAGATGGTCAAGTGAGGGACAGAGAGATGAAAGTGTACTACATAATTTAGCCCATTTTCTTTCTTATGGAAAAGGTAGGGACTAAAAGGGACTTGGTAATTGTGGGACATCATCCTACCTAAGGAAAAAAGCAACCAGTTTTACCTAGGTGGAGGGCTAGCTCTGCTCAACCTGGGAAAGGAACGTGAAAATTATGTGTTCAATAAACAGCCACGGTTAAATGTCTTCCTACCAGGCTCTTACAGTGTCTTCAAAAAATTAATGGTGCTTCTGTGTTTATTCTGAAAGTTATTAAATAATAATTCTAAATTATTAGTGCAATTGTGTCCATATTAAAAAGTAATTTTATTGAGATTTGATAAGAAAATCAGCTTTATTAAGGCGTTGTGAATAATTGCCCCAAGTGATTTATCTCACTTCAGTAGTACAGTAGCACACATCTGCAACGTGTATTCTCATTATTAAAGACTCTTAGTACAAATATTTAAATATCTAATAATTGGAGACTTGACATTTATTAGAATGTAGGTTTGGGGAAGGCTTAATAATGCTTTTAATATGAGTTGATAGCATAAAAAAAATGCATTAATTCCATTATTGTAATGCCTTAAAGGAAAATTACAGAGAGATGCAACTTGTTCTTTCACCTTCTGAGTCTAAACTAAACTGTTCGTTTAAAGGTTAGCATTTGCTCAAGTATTTGGAATGAAAAAAGGTATGGAATCTTAATATATTTCCCTCACCAGTGCAGGAAAAATAAATGTATATCTTCATTTAGGTAGTAGTAATTTTTGTAAGTGTTCAGGATTTGTATTTAGAAAATAAAGTAATAGGTGGAAGAGCAAACAGGTTTGTTTGGGTTGTGGTTGTGGTTGGTGTGATTTTTCTGTGTGGTTTTGTGGTGGTGGTGTTGGTGTTTTGTTGTGTGTTTGGTTTTTTTAATTTTTTTTTAATCTGGAAAAACTCATAGCAGTCTTGTAGAAGCTGATGTTCAGGCTTGTTCTTCTGTTTTTCCGCCCCCAGATAGAGAGGATAGTGAGCTGTTACAGGGTCCCAAAAGAATCTATGGATTGAGTTTTATGACATTTGCACAGCCTATGGAAAGCAGGAGTAATAAGGCTAGGAGTTAAATTCAAAAGCACAAACTGTCCTTCTTTACTGCAGTCAACACCTGGTGTTTGACCTACAAATTTGATGGTTTTGGCAAAATAATGATTAATTTTCTTTCAGAGAAGGAACAATCGATAATTTTACTAAACAAGTTTACTGAGATAGTTTATGTTTAAAAATACTGCTTTGGGACTTAGGAATTTTGTATAGGCTCCAGAACTGGAGGCTTTTAGGTCCTCTCTAAATATGAGTATTGAATCATTTTTGAGTGAGATGGTTCAAGGCTTCCCTGTGGTGAAGGAAAGGCGTCTGTTTTGTGGGATCACAGAAATGAGTTACACAAAAGCTTGAGCAGAATCAGTGAGAGTTTGGGTGTCTTAAGTGAAACTCTGGGAGGGGTGATTGGTATTTGAGGTAGGGAGTCCTGGATGGTTTTGAGAGAGGAATTCTTGAGCTGTAAGCTTTTGCATGACCTCTCCTTCAGTGAGAGTATCAGGAGTTTCAGAAAACAGAATAAAGAAAAGATGACAGCTGTGTCTCACTGCTGCCTATGTTGCTTATGCTTGAATCAACCCTGACTGTTACTTCTTAGAGACTTTTGCTTGGTTACCTGAGGTACTGGGGCAGTTACTTTCTTTCCAGTTGTCACATATTTTTGCAGTTGAATGACTCACAGCTGCTCATAGGCTAGTCCTGAACTGGAACCAGTAAAACCCCATCAGGGTTATTTGAGCTATTTTTTCCTATTTAGCTTTAAAGCTGGAGTTCCTTAGCCTGCTGCTCTTCAGAAGAGTACATATTGACAAATGACACTCTTTTAATACTTTCTGACAATAACAGTGCTTTTTGCCAATTTCTGCTGCCAATAATAATGACTGTCTGTTAAAGCAAACAACTAATGAGTGTCTCCAAATGACCTTTTAGCAGCTACTGTCAACATTAACTACTCTACAGCATTTTCACCTTCCCTGGAATTGCCATGTTTAATTTTGAGTGTATAAAGGTAACTGACATAGCTGAGAACAGTATATATGGTAGTTTGAATGACATTGCTTCTGCAACAGCTGGTCTAGTGCTGTTTCTATTTGGTTGTAGGAGAGAAAAAGAAAAAACTTCTAGCTGAGCGACAGACTTCTTGTAGGGCCAGTTAACCCTTTGTAGAACACAACTCTTTCTAACATAAGTGTTGCTGCTTTATCACGTTAGCTTTCTGGCCTGTGTACATTGTGACCATACTTTATTCCCAAGAGGCTCTCTGTAGCTTCCAGCTGAAGCTGAAAATGTGGTGCAAACATTTGACGGTGAAAAATAAGCTCTCTTGGATTTGACAGAAAACAAATGTCTCATCCATCCTATTGTTTAGAGATCCTGCTCTCTTGAGGCTGAAGTCAGAAGTGCACGCTTCTTACTGTACATGTGTAATTAAAACTGTGTACGGGGGAAGAGTGTGGTCTGATTATTAATGACCAAATGAAATGCCTGCAATGGGAGTGTTGCAAAATATGGTGCTCTATGTGAAAATATAGCAGTGAGAATTAAAAATTATATTTCATTGCTGAATTAGAAGTACTTGCTTATAAATAATTCTCATTAACGTGTTTTTTAAGTATTTTAATTATCAACAAGTGTTTCTTGTTAAATATTTCAAACTGTAGGGTCTTTTTACAGTAATGATATATAACTTTAAATGTTGTATTACTTAAATGGAAATATATCATCTATTATTAATATATAACCTTTATTTAGTTTCAGCAGCCAAATAGAGATAACTTCTTTCAAAAGACAACTTAGCCACAAGGAAATACTAGGCCTCTGGCCACAATTGAAACATCATTGGAACAGGCTAGTGAAGAAAAGCACTTGTCATGTGTGGATTTTTGAAAGAGGTAGTTGAAGGAGATCCTCAAGAGGACATTGAAGCACTTCGGGAAGTTCTCGAAATTAGGACTAATGGAGAGACACGGCATCAGTTATTTAGGTATTTATGCAACTGATGATCTCTTCACATAGTTAATAAAAACCAGTCACATATTAAAAGTTAAGCATGTATATATAAGTGTCTTCAGTGTAGAACTAAAGTGACTGACATTAAGCAGCCGCTGCCACGTAACATATTGTAATATTCAGTTTTAGGCTGAAAGCATTCTGATGTAATTGGGTTGAGGGGGGAGACCCTGTGTGCTTTGGGGCTGACAATAATTTAATTGTGATGTATATTACAGATCTTATATATTTTCAGTAATGTTCTGTTGGCAGTATATAGTATATCGTTCATTTTGTCATTCACTCAAATCTGTACTTATTTAAAGACCAGATTTTTACCCAAATATTGCTTTTTAGCAATAAGGAAGTTAACTGGAAAAGTGTATAGTCTTGAATTCAGAGGTCTATAAGCTTGAATTCCATTTTACATGACTGTATAGAAGAGAGGTGGCATGAGTGCTGAAAGTTTGAGTGGAATATGAAAAGCCTTTTCTTCACAAAGTCAAGAAATTGTTATTCTTTTCAGCAGGGAGAGGAAAATATATCAGTGCCAGTGGTTGGAGACAATTGAGTGTACAGTGACAGAACCAGGATTCAGGAAGCACCGGTTTCCCACCAGCACGCTGGACACAGGTTAGCATCCTGGCTTTTTAGGCTGCTAATTTCATAAGCTGCCTGCACTGGATGATATTCACTAATTCCCCAGTATGTAATAGACCAAAGCTGTTATCCTGTGTAGGGTATAGTACAATATAATTGAATTCTTAAAGTACAGCTTGGCTTGTGGAAATTGTTCCAACACTTTCGCTGTAGTAATGTAAGGCACCCATTTGGCATGGAAAGCTCGTTCCCAAACACCAAAATTTGACAGCATTTTAAGCAATTAAAATCCAGTATTTTTAATGGTTACTTTTAGGTTGGTCTTACTATTAGACTAATAAAAATTAAAGAACTTATCTCTGCTTCTCCCCAGTCCTTAAATAGGAAACTGGAAACTTTTGATATGATTTCTCTCTGCGACATAAAAAGAAAATTCTGGAATAAAATGGCTTTTAGTGTTGTGGTGCACAACATAAGAAATCATACTGCAAATTAATTATGCTCTGCAGACTACATTATTATGAGGCTGAGATAAGCTTTGACCTTTGATGCATTCATTTGCATAATACACTGTAGAATACCATGCCATCGTGTATTTTTCATCATCAACATGTGGTTCTACTGATAATAAAATGTGCTTACTTGAAATAATTTGTGTGAGTTTTAATAGCAGACATATTCTTGACATTATATGTTAGGCTGAAGTAGCACTGAGTACAATCTATCTCTTAATAACCATTGGCTTTTGACACTTTTTGACAATTAAGAGTAGAATTGGATGTTGAGAGCTCTCGATGTTGATCATAAAATGCCCATAAACTCATTGTGTTAAACAATTGTCACACTTTTTTTTTTTCTCTCTTAAAGAGGCCAAAATGAGTTAACTGCTAAAAGTAATGCCTGCCAGACCTCTAAAAAACTGAATGTTGACCTTTTTGGCTGGTTCTGCAGAATTATGAATTTGGAGTTGTAATTTTCTAAAGATCAGGAAATTAAAAATGGTGATTAGTGTCTGTGGGGTTTCTTAGTTAGTCTCGGAAATACAACTTTAGATAATACTTTCCTTTCTCTGCCTCAGTATTTTAAGTTCCCAGTTATTGAAATGCTTAAATAGAGGAATTCCTGTAGAATAAAAGGTTAACGAGAATTTTCATTGTAAAGCTCTGTTTCTTCTCCAAATCCAAAGAAAGGCACAGTTATTCTTGCAGCTTGTAACCTACTTTTTATCTACATGTCGTCTACCTTAACAGAGGTGAGGTGCACAATGAAATTTTTTGAGTATGTGCAGACAGAATGAAAACAGTTAAGAAATATTGCTTATTAGTGGGATATTTTAAATACAAAAAGTGAAATGGTATGCTAGACTGGCTTCTTCTCAAATTACTGCAGTGGACAGATGGTTTTTCATTATCTGTTGTCGAGAAATACAAGGCTTGCAACAGTTTGTTTTGTACTGATGCTTATTCATCTGTGGGGGAGTAATTTTCAGGCTGCTTGTCCAGAAAACATTCTAAATCTTCCTTTGCATCTGCAGAACATCTGCTTAAACTAGGATTGTCAATGACAATATTTTATTGCTTGTAAGCTACAGGCTGTCTTTATGTCTTCCCAAAGCTAAAGAAATGAGTATAAAATAGGATTTCAGGGCTGGCATCCAGGGTTTACTGTCTAGATGCATTCTTCACTTTGTATGCAGTTTAAAATCTTACTCAATACCCATTCTACTCCTGGTAACATATGGTCTCAACAATTAGCACAGAAAAAAATCAAGTTCTCTTTTGCAACAGTTTACCAATGGTGGGAAAGAGATGCATTTAGTTTAGATATTTATGTAACCAATATGTTTGATGGCAAGAAAAATTGTAAACAATAAAAGGCCACATTATAAACAACTTAATAGGATGCAAGCCTCAGTTAATTACTCTAAAGACGGGGGAAGAGGATTTCACAGCTAGATTGAAAATTTTCGAATATATATAAATTACACTCTCTATTTTAAAGCCTTAGTATTGAAGTTGCAGTAGATAACAAGGTACAGTTTTCAGCTCTTTCAGGTACTTAGTATTTCATTAATTCTTTACGTGCCAATATTATTATTGTTTTGCTCCAATTATCCCACCCATTGTTGTTGACTTCTGTTCTGGCTGGTGTATTCTGATGTATTTTGGAGATATAAGCCAATGTAATAAGTTTTGAGAGCATGTATGAAATGGTGTCTGAGCATTGTCTGTAACATGGTAGGTTTCAATGAACTAAGAGTACTAGCTCATTTTTATGGTCTGTCTTTTTGTCTCTTGACTATTGAGTCCATTGCTCCTAGAGATGAGAATCCTAGCCATCAATATTTGAGGCAATGGCAACGGCCCAATTTAGTACCAAAGTTTTTAAATAATTGTAGAGAGCAGTTTGAGAATGGCATCCACTGGTGAAGCCAATGTTTATAGTATTTACACGGGTTGTAGAAAACTCAGGGTAAGTCTCTCTGAATTAAGACACGGGGGTTTCGTGTATGAGGTTACCAGTGATTTTTCACTTTTGGTTATTTCATCCTGTCCTTTCTACTGTGAGAGATACTGAAGATTATTAGAAATGCTGTGAACTGTACCATGCTGTGATGTGAAGACAGTTTGTCCATATATTTGAACTTCCCTGTGTTCATGGGCCGTCCAGGTTGTGAAATACTCTTCGTTAATGTAGTTGTGTGTGTGTATGGCCAGTTCTGTTATCCACACTGAAATGTTTCCTCCTATGTGCTACACGAGTAAATGTTACTGACTTGAAGAGAAAACATCTTGGAAGTGCTGTTTTATTTCTTTCTCCCTATAAACTTGACGTGCTTGTTTGTCTCTTGTTCTTTTTTTTTTTTTTTCTCCTTTCAAAATATAGGCTAAGTATAACTTTATTTCCTAATGTGCATTACTAAGACATAGCTAATTGCACTGTTCACCTTTGATGCTCCTTACTTTGCGTAAGTTTTGGCATTCAGGTCTAATTGAGGAAGTGAATTACAGGTATTGGTTGCAGTTTGTGAAGATCTTTCTGACTGAATGATTCTGATTTGAATTCCTTGACGTGTTTTTCACTGTGTTACCTGGAGATGAAGAAGCAGAGAAGTACTAAAATAGCTGCTTTAGGCAGTGCTTCTTTCAGGTGACTAGCACACTTGAGCTTGTACATGCCAAGTGCAAGGCCCCAAACAAAAAGGAGTGTTTCTGCATTTGTATTTGGAGTTGACATTCTGAAAAAAGCCCTGAATAAGTTTTCAGAGATACTTTGCTTTGTTTACTCTGGCCTTGATCCAGTTAAAAAGAATCTAGTTCAAGAATATATTTATTCGATTCCTTTTCAAAGAAAAACTTCCGTTTTCACCAGTGGTACTTTGTAAGTGCATAAACAGAGATTTCTGGCAAGGCTTGGTGCTGTGACAGCTGGTGAGAGCTTCTTGAACCCACTTCACGTCAGGCCCAGTATTGTTCTGTGGTTAGGTTAGAGAGGTGACTTTTTGCTTAGTAGTGGTAAAAAGGATGACTTCCCTTTTTCAGTTACGGACATTGTGTACATTTTAGAAACTGATGCACAGTTACTATCTTTACTTTTAAAAACCACAGAAGGGTTCTTTTGCCTTCGTTCCAGGATCATCATACAGATGGATTTATTGAATGTCAAGAACAGTACTAGTATAGTTGGATAAATTGACAGGAATTTATATTGCACTTCATTTTTTTACATGTATTTATTTAGATGTGACATTTACCTCTGAGGTAAGATTGAGGATACTGTGAAGAAAAGGGGAAAAGAAACCAACCCTTCATTTGAGTCTTCTCTACTTTCCAAATTCTAAATTTGTAGAAATCCTGCCTAAAATGAGCAGGAAAAATAATGGGAGATCTTGAGAACAAGAGAATCGTCCAATCTGCTGACAGTTTAGGATTCATAACTTTGGATACTATTTTCAAAATTGTAAATGATAACTGTAGATGATTATGTAAGCTAGATCAGATTAGGGGTTTTTAATTCTGGGAAGGCTTGACCTAATTCCACCTTTGCACTGTGTGTTTCAACGGATGTTGAGAAAAAACAGTCACTATTCTGATCTGAGCTTTTCTAACTATTTTGGTTCAACGTGGACTTGTAATTTTTTCTGTGAACTTCTTCTCCCGTGGCAAGGGTTTAATTCTTTACATTTTCCCTTTACAAAGAACATGGCCTTCCACATCTCTGTTTGGTCAAGGATCAGCTTGTAAGCATGTGGAATGAAATCATTCAACCATGCACACTTTATATCTTAGCACAAAGCTACCTTTTTCTAGGGAATATTTTTGAAATTTTCAGACAGAAGAAAGAAACAACAGCACTAAGTAGATGAATGAATGAGTGTTCTACTTTATTATGTCACTGAAAACAAGCAGGTTTTATTTTCACAGGATAGAGTTTTAGAAAAGATTCTTTTTACACACAAAATAATACTAATTTATAATAGTTGAAATAATTTAATGTGTTACGCTTAGTATGTACCTCTGGTTTCATTAATCATTAACAAGTGTTAAAAAGGATAGAAATGAACATTTCATGCCATTTGAAAAAAATGCACCATGATTATAGTATTTTGCTCGTTCACTTAATTGCAGTATGACCAGAGATGTAGATTTTCAGCATTTAATTGGTATTCTCTTAGAGGAAATTTCACTTATGAGCTATTTGAGCATATATACCTTTTTTGTTTGTTTATAGTCATCAGTATGTAAATATTTTCTGATCCTAATTGCAATATTAGTGGACAATAAACAAGTTAAGTTAGGGTTATCGGAAAAGTGAATACACTACATAATATTTTACCAACCAGTTTTTAAAGCCTTCTGAAATCTATGGTTTTCTTGAATCAGCCATGCTCTAGGAACAAGCTTGTCAGCTACATGTCACTGAAGTGTTTCCTAAACACTTTAGCTGCCACTTCTTTACACAAACCAGAAATTGACTGGTACAGGTTAATGGCACAGAAGCAAATGTGCTAAAATCGCCCCACGTTATCCCAGACTTTAGCATAACTCTATTTAAACTTGAAGGAGCAACTTGACATCCATCCTTACTGCACTTCTACCTATCCCCTCCGGCCTTCCTACTGACTAGTAGTAGCTTGGATCTGATTCATAACCAACATCATTTGCAACTGGATTTGCAGTGCTAGCAGTAGGATTTTGATGCTAATTTGTGCAGTCTGTAGGAGTTACACTAGTATTTTGTCATCTGTTCCAAAAAATAATGAACAGAGACCTGAAGAGCAGAGATGATACAGCAGCTAACAGTTGTATTTTGATCCTTGTTTCTAGATACATATGATTCTTTTTTGTACTTTTGCAGTAGAGGTAACATTCTGTACACAGATCCACAAAGCATTTTGAGCAGTGTAAATGCTACATAAATGAATATGCACCTGTATTTCTACAAAGATTAAGTTTTATAGCCTCCAATCAGCACCTGTTTCTAAAATTGTGATGTAATGTTACTTTTGTTACAGTTCGAGCCTACAGCTCAGCAGTGCATTCTGTAGGAGGATAGCAGAGTGGAATTCCAGTAGGTGAAAGGATGAACTGCTTTCATTTGTTGCTTAAGCTAAAAAAAAAAAAAAAAACAACAAAAAAAGAGTTCGGGCCAGCTCCTAATACAAGCCCAAGAAAGACAACTTGTAGTTCAAGAGAACCTTACAAGGCGAGAATACAAGAGGCGAGGAAATC